>VZDJ01000325.1:1348473-1405162 GCA_008694505.1 Cyanoderma ruficeps | reverse complement strand
GGGGGGAGAGGAGAGGAGAGGAGAGGAGAGGTCATCCCTTCCATGTGTGTGTGGTTACTTTGCAGAGCTCCTTGCCTTGAAAGGTTTCATCCAGACTGGACTTCAGAAAGTGCCTGGCTGGAGTCACGAGGGGAAAAGCCATCATGGGCCAGTAACTGTGAGAATATGACCTCATCTTCTGGAGGTCTTAGCAAGTTGGTGGAGATTATTCCTAGCAGGAAGCACTGTGTGTTTCCCCGTTCTTTCCCCTGGGCAAAGACACAGCAGGGCTTGGCAGAGCTGTCCTCTGAGAGCTCTCCTCATGTTTTAATAGAACAATTGATGCAGGTAATCGTAGCATTGACATGTTCTGAAGCCTCACCAAGCATCCTCCAGCTGCAGCTGAAATTTCTCCTTTGTGTTGAACACATTGTCAGCAGTAGAATCTGAAAGATGATTGAAATGTGGAAAATGCAGGGATTTGTTCAGTAGAAGATTGGAATTAAAGCAGGGAATTACTCAATGCAGCAAGGCAAAGCTTGATGCCTGTTTCAGGTGGGATGCTGTGGGAAAGCTGTGGCAGTGCTTAGGAATTCATTTGGGAAAGAACCAAGGACTGAACCATTTTGCAAGGCAGTGCAAGATAAAAAGTAACGAAATGATGAAGGACTCATTTGGATTAAACTGGGACTGCTGGTGGTAGAACACCATCTCACCAGGAGTGCGTCTGCCTGAAAGATGAGATACCACACCTGATTTCAAGGTACCATAAATTTCCCTTTGATTTTTAATTGCCACAGAGCTACAAATAGGAAATATCAGTGAGGGCATGTTTAAAACACATGGATGAGCCGTGCTCTCAGGATGAGTTTCCAGTGCTCTGTGTAGGAAGATTTAATCCTCATAAATCTAGTGGCGTGCAAGAGACTGCTCCAGAATTTAAAGAAAGGCTGGGTAGGACAAGAACTGAATAACTTCTTGTGCAGGGATAAAAGTGACCCCACCTTCGAGCTGCATCCTGCAGGACAAAGCCATAAATGATAGAACTTTTATCCTGGCAGCACCAGACCTTCTGTAAGGCCACATTTTGTTGTGTTTCAAAACAATGTCACCACACAGCACAGCACCAACACCCAGAGTCAACTTTTAGGCTTGGGAAACACTCAGCCCCAGCTGCCTGAGAGCTTTTTAAGGCACCTCGAGGTGAGATTGTTGGAAATTGTATAAGTTTTAAATTCTTTTTTAAGTAACTTTAGTCTGGGGTTTGTTTGCCTTTGCCAAAGGGGAAGGGCAGTTGAAGCTTTTTTTCAAAAGACTCTGAGGGTTTGAGTTCCTCTGGGTGGTGCCTGCTAGGCCGCAATCCACAACAAGAAGATTCCCAGACTCCCAGAGAGTTTAACATCTCCAGGCTGGGAGTAGCAAGAAGATACAGAGGAGATAAATGGACATAAACAGACTTCACCCCCTGGTCTGGGAAAAGATTGATAAGAGAAACAAAGGATGAGGACCAAACTAGCATTGAAGGCAAAGGGATCAATAGCCAATGGGAAATCGAATGCTAAGAATTGTGCAATGTGGAACCAGTGAATGAGAATTTCTTTGGGGTTTTTTTATGTATAAATATGGAAGAAGTCTGGTAAAGAATGATGTGCGATGGAATAATTTCTACTGTACACCCTGGCTCTGTGTGGATGGGATGATTTCCACAGCTCATCCTGGCCAGGATTAAGTAATGCCTGATTCTCTTAACACTTAAAAGATGGTGTGGAGAGTTTCACTTATTCCTCCATTTTCAGTGACAGGGTCAAACGGGAAAGAAGCTGCTGGGGAGTGAGAAGTGGACTGATGAGAATTAGTTGCCTGCACTTGACATGTGGAGGTGACAAAGACTGGGTTAAGATGAGGAGCAGAGGCTCTGCTGATGTGTTTTGGGCATGAAAACCAATTAGCAGAGTGGGTGAGGAGATGAGCTGGAGTCAGGGTGTGAAGGAAATACAGATAATCAGCCTGGGAGAAGGATCTTCACGTGTCACGCTCGAGTCTGCAGGAGATGGGGATTAATGTGCTGCTCAGGTGGTGATTTGTGCTACTCGACTCCTTAAGGACACGTCTTTATGGGATTTTCTGTGCTTGTCATTTCTCACCTGCCTGGGCCACACTTCTGAACTTTGGCTCTTCCAGCACTCTGTTATTAAGAAACACCTCTGGTTGCTCTAGGGGCTACAGATGAGAATATGATGAGCAGCCTAATTAGGAAGATTCACTTTTTGTCAGCTCTACCACTGAGCTGGTGTATTTCCCACCCCCTGCCCCCCTCTTTTTCCATATAGTCTGAAGTTCCTTCATTGGGATACTTGGGTAGAGACCAACTGGCAGGGAACAGGACAAATCTAAGCATCAAAATACTCCACCACTTAATTAGTGGATTGCACTTAATTAGTCCTAGAGACTAGCAAACAGAATAAAGATATCAAAATATGAAAAAAAGAAAAGGTTTTTGCTACTTCGATGAGTGCAGAACAGCAAAAAATTATTTTCTTCAAATATCCAGTATCGCAGGAGTATTCCTTGTTGGTTTTGAATCATTTCACTTTTATGTCTCCAACAGAACTATCCAGGTTTTTATGGGACCTTAATTCATAAGTACAGTTGAAAAAATTTATTTCTGAATAGTAATAAAATGTATCCTGGAGCTAATGTTTTTTTTTTAAGCTAAATGTTAGACTTTCTTACAAAAAGTGGTGTAATCTTAGTTGAAATTTGAGATACCACTGCTATGAATGTTTAAATATGCACAGGACTGCTCTTCTCACTCCTCTGGCCAGGGCTTCCCACGTCTTCCCTTGCTTTGGCAACTTTGCCTGGCCGAGTTTGAGTTTCAGCTGATAGCAACAGCGGCTGTATCCTTGGCAGAGCCATTGAGCAGGATTTATAGAGAGCAAAGCATCACTTGGCAGAATGAAAAAGGGAAAAATAAAAGGTAGGTTTTGGGGGGAGGATGGCTCTGCATGGGAGCTGTGTCAGCTGCATCCATTCCAAACAAGTAAAAGCAGAAGAATTTTCAGGAGAAATGTCTGTATCAACAGCTACAAAACTATTTCTTATTACCTAGTCCTGGATTTTTTAGAGATATGGCAAAGACAGAATTTTTTGCCTTTGCACATCCCAAGTATTTTAATTAATTTCTGAAGGTTTATTTAATGATGCTGAGATTTGGCTCCTGTGGATGGTGCTGATCATTTTGAATAAGGTACAAGATGGTTCCATTTTTCAATATTGTCTTGCACTAATTAATGCCTCATTTAAATTCTCAGGCAATGAAGCCCTGATATTATTTTAGCTATTTCCCTTAATTGCCTTGGTATTGCAATTTGACTTTAATTTTATAATTTAAAAAAAAAAAAAGAAAGCTGTAAAACCTCTGTATCTAAAAAGTTTGTTAATGTTAATTTTGCTTTATGAAAACAGTTGAACACGAAGTTTCTAAGTTACTGCGTTCAGTCATGGAGAATTTTTTATCAGTTTGGGGGTGGAAATGAAGAATTGTGGCTGGGCGAGACAGCAAAACACCTTTGTTCAGTGAGTTTGCTCTCATCAAGAGCTACAGGGAGTTGTAGGCTACCAATTTCAGTAGAGATTTTGGAAATGTCCTGTAATTGTACCTGTTACCCAATTTCTGTGGATAAATAGAAATTTGAACATGCTGGAAATAGGAGATCCCAAGAACAAAAGGATCTTCTATGTAAAACCTGCCCCTTGGTTGAGATTTTAGTCTGGGTTGCTTAAATTTGGTCGTGTGAATCTCAGGCACTGCCAGCAGGGTGAAAAGAAGATTTGAATCCATGTTTATTTCTTATTTGTGCTCATACACTCCATCAAAAAACAGAAATTAATTTCTAAGGGAAAACATCCTGTAAATGCAGAAAGGTTTCCTACACTCTGGAATTTAGTGAGCTCTTGACCTAAATACAGGGTTTTTATGTTCTCCGTGGTGTTCTGCAATACAAACCTTAGACTGGACAGTACGAACCTGGAAAGGGTTTCCCATTAAAGTCCCCTAAAAACAGGAATGCAGGTTTCCTTCCTGGCTGTCAGGCATTGGAAAGGGCTGCCCAGCGAAGTGGTGGAGTCCCCACCCCTGGAAATGTTCAAAACCCATATAGATATGTGACCTGGGGACAAGGGTTAATGGTGACTATGGTGGTGCTAGTTGACAGCTGGACTTGTTGATCTTAGAGGGCTTTTCCCACCTTTACCTTTATGGGATTCCATTAACTTATAAAAGGAAACAACTTCTGGGTTCCTCAGCTTAGGATGGACACTGAGTGCTGTGTCCAGTTCTGGGATCTCAGTTCGGGAAGGACATTGAGACACTTGAGCGCGTCCAGAGGAGGCCACGAGGCTGGTGAGGGGCTGGGAACACAAACCCTGTGAGGAACGACTGAGAGAGCTGGGGCTGTTTATCCTGGAGAAAAGGAGACTCAGAGGTGACCTTATCACTCTCTACAACTTCTGAAAGGTGGCTGTGGTCAGGTGAGGGTTGGTCTCTTCTCCCAGACAACAACTGACGGACCGAGAGGACACAGTCTTAAGCTGCATCAGGGGAAATATAGGTTGGATATGAGGAAGAAGTTTTTTTACAGAAAGGGTAATCAAGTACTGGAATTGTCTGCCCGTGGAGTTGGAGGAGTCACCATCCTTGGATGTGTTAAAAAAAAACCACTGGATGTGATACTTGGTGCCATGGTTTAGTTGAGGTGTTGGGGCTGGGTTGGACTCAATGATCTTGAAGGTCTCTTCCAACCCAGTGATTCTGTGAACTTTTGTCTTTAGCTGAGTTAGGAACAACTCTCAATTTGAATACTTGCAGATGGCAGGGATACAGTTTGTCCTGTGGGATGTTCTGGACATACTAAGTATCAAAAGAGAGAGCAGAGAATCCAGAAGGAACCTTCCCTGGCTGGAAGCAGGGAACGGATGGTCGCTACAAATACAAGAGGGCTGCAGAATGCTGAGGCTGTGTCCAAGAGAAGAAAATGGAAAAGAACAATATGTGGAAGATTAAATGGTGAGGTGCCAGGAGAGGGCTGGGAGAACAATTTGAGCAAGGCAGGAGAACTAAGAAATTCTTTCACAAGCACATCAGGTGCAAAAATCTGGTTGCAGAGCTTGGCAGACGAGTAAGAGACACAAAAGGAACAGCCGGAGGAAATGAGGCCAGAATAGGAAAGCAGGATGAATATTTTGCATCTGTATCACCACGGAGAAGTTGGAACAGGATGCCAAGCTCCTGTTAGGAAGGTGAGTCCTCCCTTATAACCACACTGTGATTCCTTGGAGCTGCCACCAAGTCTGAGGACAAAGGAATGCGGCCTTTCCAAAGAAATGCCTTTCCAAAAGCCCTGGCTGGGGACGCTGAGCAAAGGCTCCCAGGGAAACTGAGCTGCCATGGCATGAAAGGTGAGGTGTCCCCATGGGGAGATGATGGATAAAGGAGAGGAATTTGGCAGCTGTCACCTTTGTCAAACACCTCCTGGCAAATCAGTTTTATCTCCGTGTCTAAGTGGATGTGTATCATTAATGGCTCTGCTGAACACCACAGTTTGCTGCTCTTCACCTTCCAACTGCCTTGGAGCTGAATCCCTGGGATGGTGCTTTCCAGCTAAGGCTGTTTTGGAATTCTCTCTCCTTTGCACACTTAGCAATGAGTTCCCTGCAAGTCATTTGTAAACCCAGCAGCACTGGGGGTTTTTACTGCTCACGAAGATGACACAAATTTAGCACTGCACAACCTGCTTGCCAGTTGTGCCTCTTATGACTGTGTCATTTAGTCTTAAACACTTAGTGCAAAATGGGAAAAAAAATTGTGTGATCTGTGGCATTTAAGGAGAAAAAGCAGATGGGTTTTTTTTATTTACTCACAGTGTAGCATTTGCTTTGGAATCCCAGGAAGCATTTTGAAAAATGGAGTGATGGGTAGTGTAGCACAGCTGATACTTCTAAAACATTGTGAAAATTTGGGGGAATATTTTTATATTAAGTCCCACTTTATGCTAAACCTTGCATAGTTATTGCCACAGAATCATGGAATGATTTGTGTTGACAGAGACCTTAAACTCATCCAGTGCCACCCCCTGCTGTGGGCTCCTTCCACTGTCTCAGGGTGCTCCAAGCCCCAATGTCCAACCTGGATTTGGACACATCCATGGATGTGACAGCCACAGTTTCTCTGGGAAGCCTGTACATTCTGTGCTGATATATGCACAGATGTGCAAATACAGAGCTCTTCACCTCTCCCTAAACTTGTGTTTTGAAACCCTTTGCCAGCTCCAGGAGGAAACAGCTGAACACTGGCTCCGAGAGTCAGCCTTTTCCACACCTCCCATAAATCACCATAAACACCTTTTTATCATAATAAATGTGACGCAAAGCATTGGCCTCCGGATCTCCTGTTACAGTAGGAATGGGAATATTTTCACCTGGAGGCCTGGCAGGGTGAGGCTGACTGGGTTTTAGCCTTCCCTGTTAGCACATGATGGAGGAGCCGGCGTCGCGCACCTCCGAGCACGATGCCAATTATTTTCCCTGGCAAGCTGTCACCTGGCAGGCTGGCTCTGCTTCTGCAATTTCCCCCGAAGTAGCTGAGACTAAACGATGCACAAACAAGGCAGGCCATGATTTATTTGGAATGATTGGTTCAGGTGCTGATTCTTGGGGGAAGGGTGCCATAGGCACTACATATTTACATATGCAGAGGAAAGCCTGGTTTGGGATGGAAAAAGTGTTCAAGTCAAATTGTTGTCTTATCTTGGCTTTCCTGTGCTGCCTAATTCCCCAGATGATGCTTTCTGTATTACTTGCATCCTCTGTAGTTTTCTAAGTGGCAAAACAATGTGTGTTACAGAAAACTATTTGGATTTAACCCCCTGGCAGCAGACATTGTCTCCCAGGAATAACTGAATTGAGTCATGGAAATGTCATAACTCAGTTCATTGCAAGGCCCAGCCTCCTTTTCTGACCACTTTAAAATGATGTGGGAACCTCCCATTGCATTCGCTTTTATAAATATCTGTAAATACATTTAGGAAAGGCTCCAACACCTGCTGCTTTATGGTGGAGTTTGGATAAAAGGCTATGGAAGGAATTTGGTTAAGAAAGAGTGCATTCAATGCTCACACCCTCATAGCAGGCTGGTACACAGACATCTGGTTTTCCTGCTGTTTGGAATTCCCCAATAATTTTCTCCTGCACTCTTAATTCCAGTGAGTTTAATTTCCCCCACTGAAAAACAAGGAATTATCCACGTTTGTGTCTTGTGAAATGGATTGACTTTGCTCTTGTCTTTGGAGCCCAGTGATGTGGGTGTTGTTTGTAAGATAAAGCATGGAAAATGGGAAGGAAGGAAGGAAGGAAGGAAGGAAGGAAGGAAGGAAGGAAGGAAGGAAGGAAGGAAGGAAGGAAGGAATCAAATGCTCTCTCAGTATTTTTCTCTGACCCTGATTTATTCATTTCCTTGCCACGCCATGAGGTTTATTGATCTTCCTAGATATCAGAGGGGAAATTTCTCTCCATATCACAGGGGGAAGATGGAGACTTCCTCTGGAGTGACTTTACTGTGGCCTTTCAGGACCCAAAGAACCTACAAGAAATCTGGAGAGGAACTGTCTACAAGGGCAGGACAAGGGGGAATGGTTTCCCACTTCCAGAGGAGAGGGATAGATGGGATATTGGGAAGGAATTGTTCCCTGGCAGGGTGGGCAGGCCCTGGCACAGGGTGCCCAGAGCAGCTGTGGCTGCCCCTGGATCCCTGCAAGTGTCCAAGGCCAGAGTGGACACTGGGGCTTGGACCAGCCTGGGATAGTGGCAGTGGATGGCACTGGATGAGTTTTAAGGACCCTTCCAGCCCAAACCTTGCTGGGATTCTCTAATTTAAAGGAGAAGTTTATTGGAGTGTGAGACCCAAACCCATTTTTGCAGTTCGTCCTGTTCCAAGATTTTTTTTTTTTTTCATTTTTAATTACTTTCTAAGCAGCCTCAGCTGCACAAATCCACCCAACACCAATCTGTTGTAATGGTTGTAGTAAAAAATAAGAACCAAAAAATAAGTTTCTTGTCCTATAAATATATCTGCAGTTGGTTTAGATAGCAATAAACAATCAGGATTTAAAGTGTGGTATTGAGGAATCTGGCTACAGCAGGAAAGGAGTGTGGAGAACAACAGGACATCAAAAGCATTGGACACAGATGAGTGTATTTGGATATGAATATGAATTTGGATATGGATATGAGAAAAGTTGAAACAGCTTGGAAAGTGTAATATTTTTATGCTTGTTCTTCTATAAATCCTCCTTTTTGTGGGGTACCAGGGATTCTTTAGAAATTTTTTGTGGGAAAACAGCAGCAATCCTTCCTCCTCAGGAGCTTTCAGTAATCTGAAATATATTAAAAACTCAGAAGCAGTATGATCCAGCCAGCGCTAGCACAGATTCAAAGTGTAATTGTTGAGGTTTGTCATTCACAATGTAATCTACAAGCAGTAAGCATTCGTGTATTTAGAAAATCTGTTTTTCTGTCAAAAAAAAAAAATAAATTCTAAAGTGAAAAGAAGGCCCGACTGAAAGATTGCTTGTGGAAGAGTTCCTTATTTTCTCATCTGCCTTTATTTAATTAGACAAATATCAAGTAGGGGATTGGTAACTTCCTGGAAGAAAAGTCGAGAAAAGTAAACGTAAATTAATGTTGCATTGTTTTCTTCTGTCTTTGGATCTCAAAAGATCTCTGTAGATCTCAAAAGGCCTGCATTCAAAGAGATTTCAAAATTCTTTGTCAATTAGTTGGGACGTGAATCACTCTTTCCCTAAATTAGTCGGGGTCTATAATGAATATGAGAGGAAAATCCAGCTGAAATCCCAGCGTGTGCTGTGCTCTGGGAGTGCATTGGAACCAGTTTATCTGAGGGACACGGGGTGAACTTTAAGCACCTAATCCATTTACGTACATATCAATTACTCTGTAACGGTTAATTATCCACGATCCCGTTATGGGACCAACCAAGCAATTGCAGATGTTACCCTTTTCTACAGTCATCAAATATTGGAGGCCACCTTGTAGGAAATATCTGAGCTAAATTTTCAGTAAGTACTAAAAGAATATTCAGATTCCTTGCAGATTCGTGAAAACACGGCAGGAAATCGGCATTCATTTTCAGGGATGGGAGTTCTGGAATTTGGGAGGGTTTGCAGAGTTTGTTTCAGTGGTGTTCTAAAGGAGTTCAACTCATCAGGCTCATCTCAGCTTCTCGAGGTGTCTTTGGTAAAGTGCAGGAGCCCTCTCCTATGTCCCAGGGCCATCCCTGAGATGGGCACAGCACCAGAATGTGCCTCTGCAAGGATGGCCTGCTGGGAAACTCCAAATTCTGGAACATTTGAACTGGGGAAATGTAAGAGCACCCACTGCATCATGTGAAGGTGATGGACAACACAAAGGTGCTCATGTTACACATCAATTTTTTAAGCTTGTGCCAAAATCCCATCCTAAGTCTATCCAGGCAACCATTTCGGAACTTCAAATAAAATTACAACAGTTAACATTCAGTTTGCTGAGTGTAAAAATTAAATTATAGCACTACTGTTTTGGTCTGCGGGTTTTTTTTTTAAAGTAGATGGAAGGTTGTTCCTCGAGCAGACACTTAAGGGAAGAAATCTCTGGGCACCACAACCTTTTCCACCCATTTTGAGTTTGGTTTACATAGGCTGATTCCCTGCCTGGGGAATTAAAGGCTCTGTTTTGTTTTGTTTCCTGTGGACAGGTACTAAGAGCTAATAATAGCAGTTAAAGTATCCTCCTCCATCTCTTTCATTAACAGAAGATTGAGGCCAGGCTTAGATCACTTAACAGGGGACATTAGCAGATGACTTGGTGCAGAAGGCTGCCTTAAAGGGTTTTGTGGCTGTGATGTCCTGCATCGATTTTGGGGTTGAGCTGGGCAAAGGGAGCACAGCATTCTAAAAGGCAGATGAAGTTTCTCTGTGCAGGGAGCTCCTCTGTAATCCTGTGTCCCTGGGAGTAGCATTCTAAAAGGCAGATGAGGTTTCTCTGTACAGGGAGCTCCTCTGTAATCCTGTGTCCCTGGGAGTTTGGGTGTGTTAAGGAGTCTGTGCCGAGGCTTCCAAAGCCTTTTATAGCAAACATAAGAGCAAAGGAAGAAATTGGCCCTGCTGGAGTCTGTAACCCCTGAGCCTGGGTGGGACATTAATGCTCACTGCTTTGGGTATGGAGAGAAGTGAGGAGCATTAAATTCTGCACTTCCTCCCATCCTACTGAATCCATTCTGCTGATCCTTATTCACCTCCAAAATACGGAATGCTAAATACCTCCACATTCTTCTCATTCTGGTCAGACTTCAGAACAAAGAAGTGTCACCTGCGTGCTAAGTGACTAAAGAAACACATAGGGGGAATCAGGAGCATCCTTGGGTGCTGTCATTAATTGTGAAAGGCCCGGGGGTTGCATCAGGTGCTGGATCTGCTCTGGGTTGGAGGATATAAAAGCTGTGGAATTCTAGGACTGGGGTAGAGATTGCTGCTCTAAATGTAAGGGTCAAAAATCACTGTGGTCACCTATTAGTGAGTTGAGTTTTGGCCAGAGATGAAGAAGGCAGCAGCATATTCAGTTCTGCATGTGGAAATATCTGTGTGCTGGTTTTGGCTCTTTGTTCTAAGTACAAGGAATATCTGACTTTTGAAAGTAAAGAGAGGGCATAAACAGCTCCTTAGTGCTTGTTCAAAGGGGATTTTCCCTATGGTCCCTATGGAAACTCCCATTTAATCTATAGCTTGGTGCTATAGGTGCTCCCAAAAGCTCAAGCACATCTGATTCTCTTCCCAAAAGCTGAGGCACACTCAACTCTCTGTTGAAGGTGGTCCCAAAAGCTCTGACACATTCAACTCTCTGTTGAAGGTGGCCCCAAAAGTTCCGAGACACTCAACTCTCTTATAGCCTCCTGGCAGGTGAAGCTAAACAAGCTCCAAAATGGAGACGCTTCAGGAAATTTTTAGCGCCATATGGATTTTCTCAAAAAAAAACCTGAGCATTCAGTGGCTGCAGGGAAATAAAATTCCCAAATGGACCCACACTCCTGGCAAACCTCAGCAGCCATGGAGCCACTCCTGTCCCTTTCTCAAATCCTCAAGAGGGTTATCAAGGTGCCTTGCAGTTGTGGGTGTACCATCTGATCAAAGATCTCCTTGTCTGTCCTGTTCTTAAGCATCTTCATTTCTCATGTTGCATTTGATCCCACAATGGAGGCTCCGCTGTTATTGCTGGGTGTTTGTCATGGTCTCCTGAAAAGCACCTGCCCCCAAATTCCTTCTCTGCCAGCTGACATGGAACTCCACCCGAGGGCTCATTGCAAGACAAGACAGTGACTCATTCTTCTCTGTCAGAAATAGCATCCAGAAAGCTCAACAGAGGAAGTCAACAATGAACACAAAAATTACAAAAATGCTCCCATTCTCCATGAGTTAATTTTAGAATAAAATCAACATTTTTTCAAGGTTTGGAAAGATCTCCATCCTCATTATTAGCATTGTTGTTGTCACTATGACTGTTTTTTCACGGTGCCTTCGATCTGCAAGGGGGTGTTTGTGACCAAATGGGAAGTCAGGTGTTCGTGGTAATCAGGGGATTGGGTCAAAAATCCCTACACTGGGAGGGTGAATTTCTTTGTGAACACGAAGGATTTTTGGCAGGTTTGGTTTCTTTGATTTTATTTTGGAGCAGATGGCGGTGAGAGTGACTTCATCATCTAATTCCTGTCGCCTGTTAGGACCTAAAAAACAGTTCATACATAGACACACTGGGGGAAAAAAAGGAGATTCCATTTCTGCAGTCTTTCTAATCTGAGAGTCATGGTCAGGTCTCAGGGAGTTCCCATCACCCCAGTCTCACCATAACTTACTGTTTTCCAAGTTTTTTGTCCTGGTTTTGATGTCCTGGATTTAACTTTGCTGGACACCGTTTCTGCCTGTTTTGATCCACTGGTATTTTGTGTTGTGAAGACAGAAGTTTTGAATCCTCCCAAAGACAACTTGTTATTTTGTAGGGAGAAAAAAAGAGGCAGCTTTCATCCTTTCATTTTGACTGTCTTTGATTTGTGAAATGGAGTATTCCAGGAAACAGCCCTGTGGAGGAAAATCTGCTGGGTTCCACATACTGAACAGCGAAGCTATGAGCAAGTGAAGTGATGGCAGGGAATATAAATCATGCACTCAAAACAGCCAAAGGTTTTGGTGGAGCCAGGAAGGCAACAGATCACCACTGGGCAAAGCTGATGGCTCTTGCAAAGGAAAAAAAAACTCTTCTTTCCTCTTCTTAATGTGGATAAAAGTCTTAATGACAATAATTGTCCCAAGATTCATAGCTGTGTGCAGGAGAGGGAATTTCCTTCTTAAAAGTGCTGCTCTGACCAAGGTAATGCCCAGGAGGAAGGGGTCAGGGTGGAAAAATCAGCCTTTGCCATGTTGTATTCTAGAATGGGAACGTAGGGAAGAAATGAGGATTGTCATAGTAGAGTTTAAAAGCTCAAAACAACACAAGATGTAATGTAAGTTTGGCTCTAGTAAAAATGAGATGCAGGTCTTTGGTGAAATGTCTTCAGGGCTTATTGTCCCAAAAGTTCCCTTTCCGACTGAAATTTTTCATTACTCAGCCTAAAAGTGAATTTAGGTGGAGAGGCTGTTGTAGTGTTTATTGAACTACCAGAATACTTTCTCTCCCCAGTATAAACAAATGTCCCTAGGCAAAGCCAGGTGTTGCTTGGCAAAGAAAGTGCTCATATGTAACTTACCACTGTAAGAGTTTCTTGCTGCTTTTAAATAAATGAAAATATTTCCTCCCTCTCCCCAAGAATGTGTGGCTGTTTACAAATAGAGGGCTCTATAATGAATGGATGTATGTTCACTCTGCCTTTATATTTCCTATTTCTATCAGGTTGTACTCAGCAGGATGGTCACTTCCTAATATTATTCTGCTTTAGAATTAATAGAGTTCAGCTGCACTGAGTATAAATGTATAAATCACAAAATGAAGTGCTGGTCTCCCTTGAAAATAATAATTGGGTATAGATCTAATGCTCCCACTTCACAATTAAATTTCCCTCAAGGGGTCAAAAAGGTGATGTGACATTTTAGCCCACAGGTTGAGTGGGAAGATTTGGAATTTAAGATGTCAATTTTGCTTCTGAATGTGAAACAATAGAGGATTTATTACTTATTCTTTATAGAGCCTCGACAGCTTGGAGAGATGGGCAGAAAAGAACTGTTTGAAACTCAACAATGGCAATGCAGGTCCTGCACCTGAGGAGGAACAGCCCCAGGCACCAGCACAGGCTGGGGGGAACCCGCTGGAGCAGCTCTGTGGGGAAGGACCTGGGGGACACGGAGCTGTCCCTGAGGCAGCAGAGTGTCCTGGGGCTCCTGGGGGACACGGAGCTGTCCCTGAGGCAGCAGAGTGTCCTGGGGCTCCTGGGGGACACGGAGCTGTCCCTGAGGCAGCAGAGTGTCCTGGGGCCAAGGAGGCCAATGGGATCCCGGGGGCAGCAGGAAGAGCATTGGCAGCAGGGCAGGGAGGGATGGCGGCCCTGTGGGCAGGCCTGGAGGCAGCTGTGGAGTGCTGTGTCCAGCTCTGGATGCTGAGCACAGCAGGGCCAGGGAGCTGGTGGAGCTGAGGAAGGGCCTGGAGCATGTGGGTGCCCAGGAAAGGCTGAGGGAGCCGGGGCTGTTGAGGCTGGAGAGGAGCCCCAGCTGAGAGGGGCCCTCAGGCCTGGGTGTCCCTGTGTGCAGGGAGGGCTCCCAGCAGGGCCCAGGCTCTGCCCAGGGGGCCCAGCAATGGCCCCAGAGCCACGGGCAGGGCCTGAGCCCAGCAATTCCCCCTGCACAGGAGGCACAACTTCTTCTTCCCTGGGCAGTGCCCAGCCCTGGGCACAGTGTCCACACGGCCTGGGGGGGCTCCTCCCTGGGGCTGGTGCAGAGCTGTGTGCACACAATGCTGTGCCCTGTGCTCTGGGATGGCCCTGCTGCAGCACGGAGGGGCCACCAGGTGCCCGCTGGGCTCCTTCAGCATCAGCCAGCCTGGGATTCTTTGATAACCCAGTTCAACGTGCAGAAAATCTCAATATTTGTTCATTAACGAGCTGCTGTCTCATTACACAAAGATTGGTATCAACCTGATACTTGAGATCTGTTACAATTATCGAGAATGCAAAACGGTCCCAATGATTCCCACTCGGAGCCCATTGAATACCATTTGTTATTATTGTTAATCTGCTGCCAGACAGGACAGAGCAGCACAGGAATGGGCAGGATCATCAGTATTCCTGTGCTGTGAGCTGGTTTTGCTGTTCTGTGTTTGATGTTGGTCTGCTCATGTCATGGCCATTGTAGTCCCTTCCTTAGATAAATTCCCTTTGTCTGAGCTGCTTTTTCAGGGCATTACGGTGATCATTGTTGAGCCCCAGGCTGACTTTACTCCAAGATTACTCTTAGGTTTAGCTGGGGCAAATACTCAGGAGTGGTTTTGCACATGTACTAGGGACTGCCAGCCTTCCCATCACTATCCCTTAGGAATCCCTGCACTCCTTTAGGGAATGCAATCTTTGGTTTTGGCTTTTCAGCCTTGGTTCACCTTGTGGTCAGGACATGGTCTACTCATGGGTTACTCCTTACACGCTGTGTTTTTTTTTTAATCCAGAGACAAAGGAGGTGGGACAGGAGGAATCCAGAATCAGCCAGACTGTGAGCATTACTTCTTTGATTCCAGGATACCATCTGATCCAGCCTGGCTCAGTAGAGGGGAATGAAGTGTGAAGTTAACTCTAGGAGTAAATCTGGGTCTCCTACCAGCAGCCAAGGCTCTCTGTGACAAAACACCTGGACTCGGTGCTGGAAAAAGCCATGTGGGATCCTTGATTTCCCCTCAGTCAAATACAGGGCTGCTTTCAGATGCTGGCACACCTGAGGCAGGAGTTCAGTCTCCATGGATACTTCTGCCCAGTGGATGTGAATTCCAAGAGGTATTCCAGCAGTGTAATAGGTGAGGCCATCACACCTTGAAGGATAGGGGATCTCTGCCTGTGGAAAAACATGGAAGTAGGAAAGCTAACATCCAGCTGAGGGTTAAGTTCAGAAATTCTGAAAGTTTGGGGAAAGCTGCTAATTGCAGATCATAATGGGGAGATCATCCAAGAAGAAGTAGATGATCCAAGTACATGAGGAGGAAACAGCACAAAAGAAAAGGACGAGGTCCCAAGGAGGTGCTCCAGAGGCAGGCAGAGAAAAAGGGAATGGTAGGAACGGAGGTAGGCACAGAAGAAATAAAGGCAGGAGCTGGGAAGCTGGGGGATGGCAAAGAAGGATGAACACAGATGCATCATTGAATTTTGGAACTAGCTGAAGGTTTAGTGAGGACATACAAAGAATGGAGAATGAGGAGTTTACAAGATGGAGAAGTACCAGGAGAATTGGGAAGAAAGGGGAGAACAGGGATAAGAAGCAATTAAGCTTAAAGCAAGGGAGCTATTTTGATCAAGACAAATTACACGGGCATAATTAACATTTATCAGGGAGAGAGAAAAAGCATTTTGAGATCTGGACCATGTTTGTAGTTATATTTTCACAACAAAATATAAATATGAGTCAAAAGAATGTATTGCGAAAGTGTTCTCTGTGTATCCACTTGGATTTGGCAATTACAGCAGAAGAGTGCAGGAGAGGTTTCAAGAGGGCTCTGTAGTGGTTCTGTGAGTAGAAGTGGCTCCATACATATGGTGAATGAGAGAGAGCAAAAATAAGGGCACAGGGATGATAGAAAGTGCCAGAGGAGCACAGGTTTCTTCCTAGTTTTTGTTGTCCCGCCAGGAAGAGCCTGTCAAGGATAATTCTGAACAGTTACTCGGTTGTCACAACCTGTGTAAGGGTTGCAGGTATGGAGGTTTCAGGTGGAAAGCTGCCAAAGTATGAGGAGAACCCACCTTCCTCTTATTCCAGCAGATACATGGAGACCTGGATACCTGGAGACAGCCTAACTCTTGCTTGGTTCAGCCAAATACCAATGGGGCTTGCTGCTGTGCTTTTCTCTGGAGGTGTTTCATCCAGCTCTGGAATATTCCAGTATATAAATTAGAAATGTGGGAGAGAGCAGTGGAGATGGGAAAGGGATAAGGGGGTTATCTGCAAAAGATTTTAAACTGGAATGTTAATGACTTCAGTCTTTACTGTACAACTCTCAAAGCCCCCTCAGGTCCGTCTAAAGTATTTTAACGTATTTCCTGTAAGACCGGAATCAACATAAATATGAATTTGGGGAATACTTAAAGGTATTTTTAATCCACCTTTGTTCTTTTCAATATGCTTTAAGCGTGTTTCTGTTAGCTTTCCCAATACTGCACAGTGTTCCTGCTTCTGAGAGCTGCTTGACCCTTGCTCAAAGTCTATCACATAATGGCATATTAACATAGAAATGACTCCAGGAGGCGAAGGTGAAGGCATCGAGTGCTCCCAATCTTCCTTCCTCAGCTGGATAAGAAATGTGAGGGAAAATATGTTAAATACACATTGTACATTTTCTCTGCTGCCCTGCGTTTATCCAATCAAGAACTTTCCAACAGTGAATAAGTACAAGCTATGCAGAGCATTTTAAGAAGCAAAACCCGCCAGCTTTAGGAAAGAGGCAGGGAAGCTGGATATTCAGCGTTCTGGGATTTGCCACGGGCACTGTGGAGAAGCCAGGATCCTTCCTGCATCCTTCCTGCTCCTCCTGACTCCAGGCAATCCACGGCCACGGGTCCAATAAGCTCCTTGGCACTGGAAAGGTAATTTTTGCCTCCCTGCTCACCTTTGTGCAAGACTCAGCGTCAGGAAAAACAGCAGCACTGCCGTCGTGTTGGGCTGATGGCAAAGTCTCTGTTGGAATTTAATCTCTGAGCGTGTTTGGAGACGCTCAGAACTGCACAACTGTGAACTCCTGGTGATATTTTAAGACTCTCATCGTAAATATTCCCGTTCACTGAGAGAATAAAAGGGAAATAATGGAATCAGAGGATTGTTAAGGTTGGAAAAGATCTGCAAGGTCTTCAGGTCCAACCACCAACCACCATGTTGACCACTAACCCATTTTCTCAAGTGCCACATTCACACGTTCCTTGGACACTTCCAGGGATAGGGAGTTCATCCCTGCCCTGGGCAGCCTGTTCCTGTGATCCACAGGTCTCCACCTTTGATCCAAAAGAGCAGCCTCAGAGCTGTGCCAGTTGGTGCTTTTTTGCAAGGCTGATGAAAGTGCATCGAAACTCACTTTTATCCAGAACTGAGGAAAAGAGGGTTTGGAGCACAGTGGGGAATTCGTCTCTCCTGCAGGTTCTCCTGTGAGGCTGTAGCTGATCCATCCCTGGAAGTGTCCGAGGTCAGGTTGGATGGGGCTTGGCGCAGCCTGGGACAGTGGAAGGTGTCCCTGCCCATGGCAGGGGGTGGCATTGGATGGGCTTTAAGGTCCCTTCCAACCCAAACCATCCCAGGATTCCATGATTCCCTGGGAGCTGTGTCTGACAGGCTGTTTCCAGGTGCTGTGTGGGATTTGGGTCAAACAGCAGAGCACTTCTTTGCCACTGTCTTTAACTTGGAAGCTCTCAGTGATAATTTAAGGCCTCTCTGTCTCCAGAGGGAGACAGAGACTTGAAGAGGAGGAAGAACTGGACAATGCTGTCAGGGATGCACAGGGTGGGATTGCTGGGGTGTCTGTGCAGGGCCAGGGGCTGGACTGGATGATCCCTGCAGGTCCCTTCCAGCTCAGGATATTCTGTGATTCCATGAACCAGAGAAGGTGTGGAGGAAGTCTAAGAGAGCTCAGTTCAAGTGAGAGAAAGGATCCCCCTGCCAGGTGATGTCCACAGCCCTCGACTGGAGGCACCAAAGAATCAGGAGGGCAACTACTCCTCTGAGCCCAGGGAAAGTCTTCCCTTTGTGGTGAAAGACAGCAGAATGAACTCGATTTTCTGCCTCTGTCTTCCACAGTGATTCAAACCTTCCCATTCAGAGTAACAGTGCTCAGCATTCCTCGGAGACCAGCTGCCTGAGGACACCAGGAAAGTAGAGGGGAGGGATTTGTGGTTGTGAGGTTGTTACTGACAACAATAACTGCGGGATCGTGATGTTATTTGGGGCGAGCACACTTGATGTTGGGATTGGGTGGTCTGGGAACCGACACACAGGCAGGGATTGGTGCTCTTAGTTCATCTGCTCTGACACCTTGGGTGCAGATAGCAACGATTCATGGGCAATTCCTTTTGTTTTGCCTCCAAAAAGATTACTTGGGAAGAGAAAAAAATCCCTTCTCTTAGCAGTAGGGTTTAGGACCTGGGGAACTGTACGGATTTCCTTCTCTAATCTGTGGGAATTAGCCCTGACTGACAGGGAGCCAGCATGCAGTTGACTTACAGTCCTCAGCCAACTTGCAGCTCTGCAGAATTCCGGGAATAAAGCGCTTCTTGTCCAAAGTGGAATTCCTATGAGGATCCAAGCAGAAGGGTCAATGCCGGAACGGAGGCTGCCATTGTGTCCTGGGGGAGAATCCATGCAGGTTGGAGAGCAAAAAAGTACTTTTCTGGGGGTAAATTTTCAGTTTGTGGTAACACCTGACGGGGGCTGTGGGGCGTGAAAAGAATAATAATATATACCATAATAATATAAACCATAGGAGTTCTGCTAAAAGGAAATGCAGCGGATTGTTGTACTGTGTAGGACTGGATGCGTCATGCTGTGATGCTTTAAAGTAGCAAATCCGAAGACAGCCGTCTACCTTTCCAAGAATTTAATTGTGAGCAATAAACCATTAAAGAATTGCCATTTGAAGACTAAAATTCCAGGTAGTGAAAAGCAGATGATGAACTGAGTGCCTTGAATGTGCTGTTGGAAAGTGAGCAGAATGTGGGAGAAGGTACCAGAGAGAGAAACAAAAATATTGAAATGCCCTGGTGAAGTGTTTGGTTTATTGCTAGAGCAGTTAGGGAAATCTCCCAGACAGGATTACAGCTCTTCCAAAATTATTGGATGAGGAGATATCAAATCTCTCATAAGAATATTTGGTTTTAAAATACCCCTTTGCTCCGAAGAACATTTCATTTTGTGTGGTGCCTTTCTCTGCCCTTTTATTGCTGAAGGATGAGCAAATAATTGAAGTGGGGTTTGTGTATTTCCCCTGCTGCCTCTGCCAGCTCACCTGGGGAGAAGGAGGCGGGATCCAACTCCAAACGAGCTGGGTTCAAGCAGGGCAGGAATAAAATGTTATTTATCTGCAGCTCAGCCGGTGACGTCCTCATTGCTGTAGTAGGGAGCAAAGCCAGGCCATGGCTGTGGAGCTGTTGGGTTCCTGTCTTGCTGAGCACTTCTTCACAGAAGAAAACTCTTTTTAAGGCTAAAATTCTTTCATCTACTTGTGGACAGTACCTGCAGGACACAGATACCTGAACTGTCTCTGTAGGACCAGGATGTGGCATTTGAACGTGGCACTGGGGTGGCACTGCCCTGTTATCCAGGACAGCTCCCACAGCCTCTGCACCCAGAGGGAGAAAGGACAGGGGGAACTACAATTCCTATGTTTGGCGTGACTGTGACTCCACTAGTTTCTTGTGCTTGAAGTGCTTCTTTGGGGTTTCAGCCCTGGGTGGGTTTAAAATGGTGGAAATGGATTGGGAGCTGCTGAAGTTTTACAGCACCAAGTAAAATGTGCCCATTTACCACCATTACCCATTACTTTTTAATGCATATAAATATGTCTATCTATCTATCTATCTATATATATACACACACATAAGTGTATTTTTTTTATTTGTATTTATATGTGCGTGTGTATTTGCTTTATGTGCTACATTCCTCTGCCCCTTTCCAAACACGAATTAAATTTTTACAACCCTGCTGCACCTTTTGGGGGATCCTCACCCAGTGGCTCTCACTGGGATGTGCTGACCCTACAAGAACCAGGCAGCCTCAGCATTCCCACCAGGCTTCCCTAGGCACCCTGCTCGGCTCCAGAGCCCCTGCCCTGTGCCACGCCCTGCACTGTAAACATGACACATGGCACACAGGGTGACCCCGGGCAGGAGGAGCACCTGGTGACATCCTCTGCCTCGGGGCTGCTGAGAGCTGGGTGCCCACCCCCGTGGAGTGGGGCTTTAGGGATAGATTTTTATCCTCTTTCTTCCAAGGGTTAAGCAGAGCTCGCATTTTCTGTGTCCAGCATGGCAGCAGAAGGGGGATTCTGTCCCAGGACTTTCCCTGCATTTTTTATGGATCAGCCTAGCGAGGAGTTATCTCTTAATCTGGCTTTGCAGCCCAGTATAACCTGCTTTGCTGGCAGGGATTTAGCAGCCAGGTGAGGAGTGGTTCTCCCAAAACTGTTGCTCGTCCTGATGCTTAAAGTGTTTTTCCTGCCAAGCAGAAGTGCTATGGGCTGGTTTCCTTCTGGTCCTGAGGGGCTGGAGCTTGGATTCATTTCCTGCGTGCAGGATGAGGGGCACCCCCATCCTTGCTCCAGGGAGTGAGTGTAGAAGGCTGGAGTAGTAATTCTGTGGAGGGCTTGGGATGTGGGAGTGAGGCCAGGGGAGGTGAAGCATGAGGAAGCCTATTTATACATCTCAGCCTCTGGATTTCACCTGGCTTAAGGTGTGAAATGTGGTTCTCAGCCTCGGTGGCACCAAGTTCTGCACGTGCCCAGAGTCAGAGCTGGGAAATGAGGAGGCAAAACAGCAGCAGCACCCGTGGTCTGCTAGCAGCACACAGCTTCCCTGTGAGACAGGAGCATTTCCAGCCTGGGGTCTGGTTTAGGCATTGAAAATTCCATGTGTTCCCCTGAAATCTCGTTTCAGCTGTGCTCTGCAGCATTGCACTGAGGGCTTTTCCTCCTGCTCTCCCCCAAAGCCTCCCAGCTGGGACAGAGTCTTGTCCCTGGGAGCACCTTGTCCAAATCCCAGCCTGTGCAAATCCCTCCCCATCTCCCGTGCTTGGAGTTCTTTCTCTGTTGGTTTTGTTCAGGTATTTTCAGGACCTGGCCCATCCCGCGTCATTTCCAAGGCAGGACAGGGCAGGATTGGACCCAAAGTGTTGTGGTTGCAGTGAAAATTCCAGGTTGTGTCATAATTAGCTGCCCTGTGCTTTAGATGAGAAGTTACTGTGCAGGTTTCATCCACTTAAACCTCCTGGTTCTTTAAATAGGTGTCCTTGGCCAGCTTTTCTCACTCTGTTAATCCCAGCACAGATGAACTGGCATGAATAGAAATGTTTATGGCAGCTGCATATGGAATATATCTGATTGTTGCACATAGACAGAGCTCTGGGCTTGTCATTTGATGCTTTATAAAGAGTCTTGGATCATCTTTCTGAAAAGAGTTGTGTAAATGCAGATATAATTAGCTTTTTTTTTTTTCCTTTTTTTTTTTTTTGGAAATAGATATCTCTTAATAAAGCGCTGGAGCACAGAATAGCCATTTCCTGTGATTTTCATTCACATAATATTTATAGTGCTGCAGAACAAATGAGCCCATTGGCAAGGCAGAGAAATGAATGCCGTGGATGAACTTGCCTTGAGAGGAGTTTGTGATCAAATTATGAATCTAACCAACTACAGTAAGCCAATTACTGCTCCTCCCAGATTTGTGAGCGTGCAGGCTCAGTGGTTTGGTGTAATCCCTCCCTGTGAACAGATGGGCAGACTGTAGGGCTCTGCCCAGACTTCCAGAGGGCTTGGGATCGTCTTTCCATACCCCCTTTGCCTCTCAATGACAAAAAACACTCAAAAAAAGCATCAGTGAGGATGTTTCTGATGTACCTCTGTGCAAACTGTCTTTAAATTTTTACCATCTTCTCCTTCCTAGAAGGTGTTTTTCACATGCCCAGGGGCACACTGTGATGTAGGGCTGTAATTAAGAGGTGGTCAGCATTTTTCTGTGAGCTCTTGTTTGCAGAGAATTACAGAACACCCCAACCTTCTCCTCCAACGTTAAACCATCTGAATGGCAGGAAATAAACCAGGAATGGTTATCAGTCCTCCCTGAAATAGGTTTGATCACAGTCACTGAGTTGCCACCTGCATCTTTGGCCTTCTAGAGCCGCAAACTTTCTGCTTTTCAGGAAGAACATAAAAATGTTGCATCAGGTGGGAGATGAAAAGATTCTGTCGCTGTCTACTACAATTCTAAGAGCTTCCCTGTGCTCCTTGTGTTGCTCCTTACACAAACCAGACACCTATACAGCACAAAGCTGCCAGTACTGTCCTTTGCCTCAACTAAACTACACAAAATATTGAAATCATTAAGATTTTTAACTTCATTGCACAGCTGTAGTCTGGCCTTTAACTGGAAATACATGCTGGTAACTTCTAGGCTCAATGCAATATTTGTTTCCTAAGCAGTAACTACAACTTACCAAATCTATTTAGCAACTACTCAATAAGGAAAGAAATCGCTGTGAAGCGCAATGAAATAAAATCATTGGTCCCACCAAGGCTGAGCAGGGCCAGGTTTGGGTTCAGACCAGGTTCTCTAGGGCTTTGTCCAGAAAAAAAAGTGAGGATGGAGACTCTAAAGCCCCTGCTGCAGCTCTTACCTGTCCTTGAGAGGAAACCTTATATCTTATTATCCTTATGGATTGCTTCAGCTTATGAATCATGGAATATCCTGAGCTGGGAGGGACCCACAGGGATCATCCAGTCCAGCTCCTGGCTTTGCCCAACAATCCCTCCCCATGTATCCCTGGCATCCCTGGAGCTCTGGCAGCTTTGGGGTTGTACCCGTTCCCTGGGGGGCCTGGGCAGTGCCCCAGCACTTTTTTCCTAAAGAAAAAGCTCTCCTGTTGCGTCTCCTCCTGCCACATCTGAGCCCTGTCATTCAACCAGTTTTTGAGTTCACCCATTTTTCACTTGTTCATCCCTTCAGACCACAATGTCCTCACTTGGATACAAAAATATCGTAGGAGACAGTGCTGGAAGTCTGGGAAAGTCAAAGGAAATTATAACTGCTGTGTCCTCATCCATGTTCCATCCCTTTATTATTCCTGTCACTGTATTCTAGACAGGTTGGTCAGGCATGATTTAGCTTTGGTAAATCCAGACTGACTGATCCCAGTCACCTTCTTCTCCTCTGCATGCCCAGAGATGTGTTTTGGGAGGACAAGCTCCATAATTGCCAAAGATCTCAATGTCATCCGAGGTGTTTAAAAGAGTTGGAAGACGAGAAGGAACTTTATGCAAGTTTTAAAAGCGTGGACTGAAGAACTTGTGGTATCGAGATAAAAGAGAACAGTGTCGGTGTGTGCAGTAGGTCAGTCTGTCTGTCTGGGACAGCTGGGTTGCATTCCTAGGGGAAGTTGGAATTGGCAGGTGTGGATAATATTGGTGATGAACACACAAGGCTCTAACAGGACTTTGGCTCCTGTTTTTTACAAAACCAGGATTTATTTCCCAGGCATCCTCTCCCCGAGTGCAGACAAACACACCTGAGTCTGGCAGAAGCGGAATTTCGTCTTCCCCGTGCTGCATTCTGTACAAATGCATCCCGAGGAGACTCCAGCTCATCCACTGATTGCTGGCCAGCACTTCCACAGGAAAAACCCTCAGTGAGATGCTGGCCCTGGCTGTGTTTGGGTCGAGCTCGTTGGGGAGGCGCAGGATGCTCATGGAAGAGAAGGGAGCTAATGAGCCCCTTTCCTGTCAATCCTGGTTATTCCTGCCAGATCCTCACGCTCCCAGAATAACTCCCTCCTGCCAAGCACTCCCGGATCCGAGCCCACAAGGTGAACTGGTTCCTTTTGATGGTGCTCTGGGGGAATGTGAAGCTACCAACAATAACATTCTTCGAGCATATCAAATATTTAACGCACATGGCCGGGGGCAAGAAGTCTTTTCTCTCCTTCAGAGGCAGTTTCTCCTGGACTGTCCTTTCTGCCTGGAGGAATTCTTCTTTCCTGGGGGACAAATCCTGCCTTGAGGATCTCATACTGTTGATTTCATGGGAGCTGGCTTTAATGTTTTGGGCAAATGTGAGGAGAGAACACTGCAACAGAAATACAGGTCTGTGCATTTCTGTTACAGTGGTCTGAGGGACAGGTGGGTCTCACAGGACAGGTAAATCTTATTAATAAATGGTAGAACAAACTAAATATAGCACACAGCTACACCAGGAAAGAGGAATTACCCTGGGTCTCACTATGGGTATTGAATTTTTAATTTTATTTCCATTGTTTTTGGTGTTCAGGTACAAATAATATTCCAGGTCTCATAACGGAAAGATAATGCTCATCCTGATTATTTTAATTTTATGAGGTTTTTGGAAAGAAATTAAGGTTTTAAATCATACTGGTAAGTGGGGCTTGTGGGTGAGAAGTAGGAGCATTAGGTAGGTTTACAGCAACCTTGTGTACTTATTTATTGGAGGACTAAGGAGCAATTTTAGTCCCAGTAGAGGTTTTCAAGAACTGGAGTGCTCTGGTGTTATAGTGGTTACATGAGCATATAAACCTTGTGTTATGAGCTCCCCTGTACTCTCACCATGTGCCCTCACCAAAAAAAAAAAAAAAAAAAGTCCTATTTTGAAAAAAAATGAACTTTTATTTTGTTTTTGTAAGAGGGACAACAATGGCAACAATACAATAGGAAATTCAAACTGACAGAGGGGAAATGTAGGGGAGATTATTGGGAAAAAGTTTTCCCCTGTGAGGGTGGGCAGGCCCTGGCACAGGGTGCCCAGAGCAGCTGTGGCTGCCCTGGAAGTGTCCCAGGCCAGGCTGGACTTTGGGGCTTGGAGCAGCCTGGGAGAGTAGAAGGTGTGGAAGGAGGTGGAACTGTCTGGGCTTTAAGGTCCCTTCCGGCCCTAACCATGATTCTCGGATTTAAATAAGCTCCATTTGATGTCTGGGTGGTCTCCCATGAGTTGCACGGCGAGTCCGTGAAGTTCCAAGGAATTGCAAGCGCGAGTTTCAGGGGATGCTGTTAACATTCCGCCAAGGTGAGTAAAACCCTGAGCTCTTTCCCAAACCCCTCTTTGGACTTTTCCGGCACCTGTATCCCGGGGGAAGAGAGACACCGAGCCAGCAGCCGGGCTCCAGCGGGATTCCCGCTGTCCTGGCAAACGATCTCCCGAAAGCAGCGGGAGCCGCCGCCTTCCCTTCCCCGGCAGCGGGAGCCCGCCCCGGGCTGCGGGCACACGGAGCCGGGGAGCGGCTCGGGGGTACCCAGCGCTGCCCAGCCCCGCCCGAGAGGGGAAGGGAAAGGGAAAGGGAGAGGGGGAGAGAGAGGGAGAGCCAGGAGGTGCCGGGAAGCCGGGCTGGGAGCGGGGGAGTGCCCGGCGCCGGCAAGGGGCAGGCGCATCCCTGCCCATCGCAGCATCGGGAGCAGCCGGGATGCGGAGCCGCCGGGAATGGGGAATGGCCGGGCGCCTCCCGCTCTGATATGCCGAGGTAATTTTTTTTTTCCTTCCCCCGTCGTTGCTCTTTCTCGGGCTGTTCGCTGCTCGCTGTCGCTCTGTTCCAGCTCTGGGGTTAATTCGGAGGGTGCAGGTGTGTTCTTGCTCCCTGTGGAGACCTGGGGGGGAACTCGCCGCATCGCCCAGCGCAGCAAACTTTGAACTGCCAACTCACCTGGGGGGGTCTTGTGTTTGATCTCCCTTGGAATTCAGGTAAAAGTACGCCCGGGACTAATATTTTATTCCCCTCTCTGGAAGAACCGTGACTCCCTCCTCGCGTTAGATTTGGAGTGGGGGGAGTCAGTAAAAACCGCCGGGGTTTAATGTCCTTTGTTAAACTGAGGTCTTTGTCCTTCCATCTTTTCCATCCTTCCGTTCCCTGCGGTGGGAGAGGAAAGGTCTGAACCCTCTCTTTTCAGTTGTTTGGGCTGGAAATTCATGTTGGAGGTCCCACAGCCCCGCTCCTCTTCCTCAGAGGAATTCCTTTGCAACACTCCCGTGCCCAGCAGCATCCTGTTCAGCTTTTGCCGTGTTTAGAGTTGAGGATCAGGAAACTTAAGGGCTTGTACCTGGTTCATTTCTTGAAAAGTCTCTACACTCAGTAGTAAGTCCTCTGTTGGTACTTTCTGCCAGCTTCTCTCCCTTTTTTCTCATACCACAGTTAACCCTAATCCAAAAAAACCCAAACAAAACCCCAAAAAACCCCCTCAACTTCTTTTGGTCATACCTCGAATTCCTTCATATTTAACTCTTCTTACTGCATACCATTTTGTTTTGTTTTGTTTGGTTCTTAATTTGTTGTTGTTTGTTTGTTCATTTTTTTTTGATTGGTTGGGTTTTTTTTTTAGTTTTGGGGTGGTTTTTTTACTTATTCCTCGTCTGTTAATTTGCTATTATTTAATAATTGCTGTTCATGAAATCCTGAATTTTCCTTGGCTCGTGTTGATTGCCATGCTGCCACTACTTCAGATTTATTTTTTTTTAAAAGGGGGAATTTTTGTGATTACTGCATCCTGTTTTATCTGGAGAACTGTAAACAAGTGCAAACAAGTAAACTAAATAAGTAAATTTGACCAAGTCTTTGAGGGCAGAGGGGAGGTGTGTGTCTGTATTTCTCCACACGAAGGGAGATGGTGTTGAAGGTGCTGTCACACCAGCACAACATTCCCTGTGGAAGGGTAACCCCAAGTCCACGTTTCCTTCCTTCCCATAAAGCCAGCTGATTGGCGGAGCTGGGGAAGCTGATATTACAGGAGACACGGTAAATAATTAATATTATTAATGACCTGGGCTTTCACGCAGTGGAGTCTTGCTTTGGAGAGTTCGAGACTTTGCCTGTGAATTCTGGGTTTCTCCTATTAGAATTCCAGCGCTGCTTTGGGGGTTTCTTTGCCGGGGGAGGCAGCAGGACGGCGAGCCAGGGGTTATTTGATGCATTTTATCTGTCCCTGGTAGCACTCAGGTTTCAGGAACATGATCCCTGTGGCTTGGCAGGTGCACCCCTAAGAAATAAGGGTGGAATTTAAGGAGAGGACAGCTCTGCTCAAGGATGGAGCCTCCACTTTTTTCTGGAGCTGCTGAGGCAAGAAAGTTACTCCCAGGTGCTGTGTTTCACACCTTACCCTTGGAGAGGGAATGTGCAGTCTGTGGAGAAGTTTGGGGCTCGATATCTTCTTTATGGTGTTCTGCTCGTGCTAAATCACTGCTTGGAATAATTGTATTGTCACCTTGTGTCATATTTGCTCAGGTGTAATGGCTCTGCCACAAAGGCAGTCGCCTGGAAAATTGTGCTGCAAAATTTTTAATGTTCCTTGGAAAGGTGGGGAGGCTTTACAGCCTTTTTGTTTTCTCCTGTTATAAAAGTGGGGGGTTAGAATTTTATTCTTTTTTTTTTTCTCTCTCTCTCATTTTTATTTTATGAACACCCTGGTTTCCTGGGGTCTGGGACTGTCTGGTAACATCTTCTTTTAGGAATAGGAGATGGGTCTCTATACTGAAGAAAACTTTCCTCACAACTACTTTCAAATGATATGAAATGAACAAAATTTAAGGTCTTTAGATAAAAAACGAAACTAAGTGGCCATGCTGGATTCTGGTCATAGCTTGCTGTACATCTAAATTGTTGTAAGGGTTAAAGGTATAAAGTGTGAATTAATTCCTTCTGTGCTGCAGGCTGCAGTTTGAGTTGTTCAGTTTTAACTTGCTTTTTAAATTGTGGATTACTATTTTTTTGTGTGTCAATGAAGGGCTCTTATTCACAATCATCATCTTTTTTTAATTAGAAAAAGAAAGAAAGAAAAACCGGAAATTTTCACAAAGAGTGGACTTGTGGAGGGCATTGGTGTAGTTTAACAGCACCAGTGAAGTTTTGGGGCTGAGAGGTGGCAATGCTGATGTTTGGAACCAGGTTTAGCACCACTGCTTCTGAGTTCATCATTTTAAATGTGCATTGAGAGCCTCAGATTGGGAAAGACCATCTGCACCTCCAGCTGTGGGGCTGGGACTGCAGCCTTAGTGCCACATCTCCCCTGGTGTCATCACTGAGTCCTTCCAGAAACCAGGATGGGCTTGGGCTTTTGGTTGTCAGAATCCCAGACTGGTTTGGGTGGGAAGGGATCTTAAATCCCATCCAGTCCCACCCGTGCCATGGGCAGGGACACCTTCCACTGTCCCAGGCTGCTCCAAGCCCCAATGCCCAACCTGGCCTTGGACACTTCCAGGGATCCAGGGGCAGCCACAGCTGCTCTGGGCACCCTGTGCCAGGGCCTGCCCACCCTGCCAGGGAACAATTCCTTCCCAATATCCCATCCATCGCTGCCCTGTGGCAGTGGGAAGCCATTCCCTGTGTCCTGTCCCTCCATCTCTTGTCCCCGGTCCTTCTCCAGCTCTCCTGGAGCCCCTTTAGGCTCTGGAAGGGGCTCTGGACTCTCCCTGAAGCCTTTCCTCTCCAGGCTGAACAATCCAGCCTGGCTCCAGAGCAGAGGAGCTTCAACCCTTTAAGCACCAATGGCAGGCAGCTGAACTGCTCTGTGTGGGTGCAAGGTGGGCAGGATTTTTTTTTTGCCTTTTTTTTTGAGTCCCTGCTCAGGACTGCCTTCAGTGTGCCTTGCTCCTGGCTGTTCCCCCTTGTCACTCCATGCCCTTGTAAAAAGGGAAGTTTTATCATCGTGCTGGAGTTTACTCACACTCCCTGCTCCTCCTCTGTGGTTTCCACTGGGCTCTTCACAGCCCTCCAGGAAACGTCTTGCGCTCCCTGAGTACCAGACCCTGAGTTGTGCCTCTCTGCATTTATCCTGCCTCTGTCACTTCAGCCCTTCAGAGCCTCCAGGTATTTCTGGGTGCTACCAATGCCCCCTCCTCCAAGTCCTGTGTCCCCGCTGTGTAACACAGGATCAACCTGTTCCTCCCATCAGCGCTGAAATGTTTAATGAGATCAGTTCCAAGCCTGAATTTTAAGACCCTCTGTTAATCATTTAAGTTTTCAGGACTTCTGTTGTTGTCTCCCCATGAACCAGATGCTCACCTACCCCTAAATGCCTCTGCTGGTTGCAGCTTAACTCCCAGCTTCCCACGTGACACTGCTGAATGCTCAGCTAAACCCCAGATTAATGGGATCTCCAGCCTTTGGGGAATGTTATCTGATGAAGTAATCTCTTAGTCTCTCACAAGCTGAGCTACCTTGTGCTGAATAATAACAAATTTGGTCATATTTCCCCGTGCTTTCGTGTCTTTGGAAAGAAATTTGAAGGGAAGAGCACTTGGGTCCCTGTGCCACTGAAGGAAGTGGTGTGGGCTCAGAGAGAATTCTTCTCTTAAGCATGAATAATTTATTCTCTGCTCTTTAATTGTCTGCAGCATCCCGGTTAAAGGAAATGTCGGAGTGGTGTTCAATTTTGTGTGCCGTTTGTTTCCAAACTCTGGCTTTGACTTTAATGGCCCCTACAGCTTTAATTCCCTTTATGATGATTTCTTCTTTTGTACCCTTGTGTTTCTTATTTTTTATTTCATTTCTTTTTTCATTTTCATTTCTTCACCACTCACCCCCTTGCTCTCTTCCCGTGGTAAGAATTAACACCCTTGCTGAAAACAAGGTCAAAAATTTCCTCTGTACTTACACTCGCTGGATTTGGTGACCTTGGAGGTCTTTTCCAACGTTAATGATTTGGTGACTGTCCTTCCCAAAATACCCATCTGGCTGCAGAGACACCCACATGGTTCTTTTCCTGACCCTTGCCTTCATAGAGCACCCAAAAAAAATCTTCATAAAGTTCTCAAAACCAAGAAAATGCCACATTCTTGGAGATCTTCCGGAGATCCTTCTGGGACACCAATTCTCCCCAGATTTTCTTTTAGCTTCTTCATTGTGTCTGGTTTTAGGCTTTTTAAAACTCCGCAGGTTTCTGTGAAAAGACTTCTAATGTTGGAGGTAGTTCCCTGTTAGCTGTGCACCCCTGCAGAGTCCCTCATCTTGAGAGTCTTTCCCTCCCTCTTTTTTCTTTGGAATATTTGGCACCTGGCATTTAAAAATTTCTAGGACTCCTTCATTTTCAGATACCTGAGCTTCTCATTTCAGTTGATTTTTCTAGTTACTTCGCTTAATTTCTTCTTCTTTTTTTTTTTTCCCAAACAAATGCTGATAACCCTTAATTAAGCCCTTTTCTTTTGTTTTTCCATCTTGTTTAATCAGCTGATTATCATTCAAATCCAGTTTATTTTCTGTCAGTGAATCCTCTTCGAGCTGAGAATGAATTAACCTTATTTCTCCCAGATACAAAGGTTTCCTGCTGGATCAATCCTCTGTGAGAGCACACAAATTAAGCTGCTATTTGTAATTTTTGTTCTTTGTATCTGGAAAATGAAATTCCCCAACAGCGGCCCGATTTCTAAAGAGTTCTTAAATCTCTTAAGGACACCACAGCTGCCCATGTGTTGCTTCCAGTTTATGGCATTACTGCCCCCCAATGCAATTTGCCTGGATCAGCCCTTCCCAGGGAGATTTTGATCACAGCCAATACTGAAATTTAACATATGGCTCTTTCCCGGCTCCCTGTCACTGCCTCCCGGTGAAAATCCTTTGGAGAATCTTCTCTGCTCATGTCTGGAGAAGCAAGGAGATCAAGATCATTGGTTGCCCCAATGGTTTTGCCTTTCTGGAAGCTCTTTGGAGAACCAAAATGGAAAAATTCTGCCCCAGATTAGGCCAGACATGGGGACAGCATCAGTTTCCACCCTGCCATTAACTGTGGCTCCCACAAAACTGAATAATTTCGGTTTATTTCATCCGGGTGAGTACAAGGGATGTGGGATTTGTTTGCTCTGTCCTAATGGAGCAAAAGCATTCCTCAGAATGCATTTCTTCAAATGCTGCTGCTCTGTCCCTCTGTAGAGAAGATATTTTAGATTTAATTTCCTCCAGTGTAAGATGGTCCCAAGTTCATGCACACGTAGATCCAAACTGTTGGTTTGATGGAGGGACAGAGAGCTGCAAGGTTCCAGTGCAAAAATCTCGTCTGAAATCCAGGCTTTTAAGAAGAAAACTTTTGTATCACAATATTCAGAAATAATTGTGAACTCTATTAAAGCACAAAATGTCTATTGAAATTTTACAACGGCTTTTGTTATCACACCCACCTTTCATACAGTGAAATTCTGTGGTGGCTTTTCCTCCTGGAACTGTTGTGTCTCTGGGATATCATCAGAGCTTTGGATTTGATGGCTTTTCCTCCTGGAACAGTTCTGTCTCAGGGATATCACCAGAGCTTTGGCTTTGAAATTCTGTGGTGGCTTTTCCTCCTGGAAGTGTTCTGTCTCTGCGATATCATCAGAGCTTTGGATTTGAAATTCTGTGGTGGCTTTTTCTCCTGGAACAGTTCTGTCTCTGGGATATCACCAGAGCTTTGTCTTTGAAATTCTGTGGTGGCTTTTCCTCCTGGAAGTGTTCTGTCTCTGGGATACCACCAGAGTTTTGTTTCTGAAGCCATGGCAGCTGAATCTGTTCCTCTGTGACACTCGAGATGCTGCAACACCTTCTGCATTTCCAAAATTACCATTTCTTGGGAGTGCTCTTTTCCTTCCCAGCATGCAAGCACATGTTAGGTTCTGAGTTAAACAAATGTTATCATTTTTAACCTTAGCTCAAAATGAGGGCTGAGTAAAGCAGGATTGTGACAATCCATGAGCAATTGGAGCTGTAATTTTGGGTGATTCACTGGGACAAAAATGGTTTGTTACGGACTGGGTGTGCCGAGGCCAAGATGCTTCTGGGATGTGGAGGAATTTAGGTTTCTCCAGTGACAGCTCCTGATCCTGTCATGGGTCTGTGCATCCCCTGAGTCCCACCCATGGGATTTGTGTCCTCTGGTAGAAGTGCTTGGCAGGGGAAAGGTTTAGGGAGGGGAGCTGACTGCTTTAATCCCTTCCTGGTGTCATTGTAAAGTTTTGAGCTGTGGAAGTGAGTGCTGGACCTGTTGCACTGCTGGCCCCAGGAAAATGGGCTCTGAATCCATGTCCAAAACTGGAGAAATCCCTGCAGGCCCACCTTGGGCATGGCCAGCAGCAGAGCCCTCCTAGCCCAGGGAGCAGCCAAATCCAACAGCTGCTGTGTGACACAAAGGCTGGGAGCTGGCCATGGGATACAGAGCCGTTCTTGGTCCATAAATTTACATCCCTGCTTCACAAATAACCCACACTGAATTTTAATTTGGCAAGGTACTCTCACACTGTATCCTTCCTTTAAAAGCTTTGCCATGAGTTTTCCCCACACTTGGTTCTTTGGGGGGTCTGTTTCAGAAGTTCCCTGAGCATTTTCTTTAGAAATGTTGTGTATTGCCAATAATTCTGTGTCCAGCACCATTTCTGTGGCTCAGTTTCTGTTTCTCCTTGCTTTGGTGCAGCCTGGGCAGGGATAAAATCACCGTGAACCAGGCAAGGTCATCTCAGCATTCTTTGCACACCAGTTAATGAACTGGTCAGGGCTGTTGTTTCTGAGTGGATACTGTGTCGGAAACCTTATTTAAGGTTTTTATGAATTATCATTAAAATCCACATCCATCACACAACTTTCACTTAAAACAACAAAACCAAACTAAACAAACGAATTCCCATCACCAAAACTAACACAACACAGAACAACAATGAACAATTTACACAAAATCCACCCCTCGACCCTTCATCACAATTACAACAAAAATTCCCCACGATCATCCTACTCTATAACATTTAACACTGTTCACTACTTGGTTCTGCAGACACAAAGAGAGGTGGATTACACCATACCTGCTCTACCTCTGAAGTCATGAATGTTGTAGGAAACAAGCTCCACAAAATCCTCTCCCAGTTTCCCTAGTTCTGGCCTGAACATGCAGTGAAGCTGTTGGTGGTGGTGGGGCTGGAGAAAAGCTACTGGACACCAACAATGTTAATTCATCCTTGCCAGGGCACCAGAGTGTGGATATAGAAGATTTGTCTTCTCCAGAGCTGCTGTTTGCCCAAATGATGGATATTGTGAGGCCCTGGTAGGGGAGATGCTCTGTGTGATGGACTTCCCAGCAAAGTGATGCTTGGTGGGGTGAGAGTTTTCATCAAGGATGGGCAGGGCTCAGAGCAACCTGGTCTGGTGCGAGGTGTCCCTGCCTGTGGCAGAGGGTTTTGGACTGGAAGATCTTTAATGTCCCTCCCAACCCAAACCACTCCATGATCCTTTGACAGACAGCCCTCCTGCTGGCAGATCTAGAGGAGTTTGAGCTGACAGGACACCCAGGTGGAAGCAGGATTGTTGGATTATACCCTTTTCTGACCCAAAGATAGGGCAACAGAGAGGCGTTTTAGAAACTTTTATTCCATTTTCAGTCTCATGTGAAGGGTGAGACAATACAGATGTTACGATTCACACCATCACAATCAGAAGCCAAACCATTTCCTAATCACAATATATTATAAGTGTTTCTTGGCCTATCGGCTTTCGCCACACAATGCTGTTAATGCCTTAAAGCCAGTCATCTAAAATTACCCCTCGTGGGCCCTACTACAACACATCTTTCATAGTTCTATTTCTCCAAAGTATCTACTCTTATTTGCAAGGCCATCCTTTGAAACCTGTTTCCAGTTCCATTTCTCGCTCGACAACATCCATCCTGTTCCATAGCATTTCTAAGTTAGCGTTTCTTATCTCCAAGTTTGCATACAAATGCACATTATATAAACCTTGTGTCAGACTTTAAGAATTCTCTACAAATCCATTTCCCACACAGGATGTGGATGGCCCTGTTCGCTTCTGCTGCACCGTTAAAACCTGGCGTAATTTGTGCTGTCGTGACCCTTCAGACCCCTGCAGCCTCCAGTTTGTTTTCCAAAGAGCTAAGATGGGCCTCAGCGTTGCTTTTGCAGTCTTTGTGCTCCATGAACTGCTTGAAATGCAGCCAAAAGTCTCGAGCAGACTGTGCTTGTCCCAGGTGTGCCACGAAACAAGTGGAGAGGACGTGCTTCTCCCTTAACCTTGACTCCTGTCCTCTGCTCCCGGGTGGCTCTGATTCACTTGCATGTTGAACACACCACAGGCAATGCTCTCCTTCAGTGCAGGGAGCAGGAGAAGAAGTCATGGCTCCGTAACTTCCAGTTTAATCGCTTGGAATCGCCCTGATTTCCCAGCCTCAGCTGGGGAGGGGAGCCCACACTGCCGCAGTTTATGAGCCGTGGGAGGGCACAGTTATTGCTACAATTGCCTCAGCTGCACCACAGACAAAGTTGAAGGCTGCCACCACTGCTTTCAGAGCTTTCCAGGGGAAAGATGATGGATTGATCCAAGGCCTAGCACAATCTTGGCCTTGGATCAGTGTCAGAAAACCGAGAGCCACAAACCACCGTGTGGGTGGAACCTGTTGCTTCTCTCAGGGAGAATGTCTCTCCCTACTCACAAGGACCTAGCTCAGTGCCAAAGAATTCTGTGAGGGATAGCTTGGAGATGTCTCTGTGAACAGAGATAGGTGAACACCCTCAGTCCCTGTCCTTATTACTCTTCCTCCTCTCCTGAAAGTGGGAGAAAGGCCTCATGTTCTTTTCCCCGTGGCCTTTTCTTGGAAAGCTTTTGCAGGTGGTTCCTCTCAATGGCTCCAAACAAGGGATCAGATGGTGGGTATCAGCAGGGTCTGCTGTTCCTCTTTGTGCTGAGGGACACATGGAGCTGCTTGTTTTTGCCACCAAGGCTTCTCCCTGCCTTTCCAAGAGCCATTCTCCCTGGCAAGGTTGCTCAGCCTTTTTGGAGTGGGATTTTTCCTCATCCAAGCATGTCAGCTTTGCCTGTACTCTCTTCATCCCAGCACTGTCTCTTTTAGACCCTGCTCTGGGTCTTCGCAGCTTTGCTGAGGGAATCTGGCTTTTCCTCTCTGGTTTGGGTGTGGCAGCTCTTTGACATCCATACGGGAACACCGGGAGTGTTGAGCCCAGGCTTGGCCCTACTGCCTGTAGCAGAGCCAAAGGAAACACCATTGAATCCCAGACTGGTTTGGGTTGTATGGAGCTCAAAGCCCATCCAGTCCCACCCCTGCCATGGGCAGGGACACCTTCCACTGTCCCAGGCTGCTCCAAGCCCCAAAGTCCAGCCTTGCCTTGGACACTGCCAGGGATCCAGGGGCAGCCACAGCTGCTCTGGGCACCCTGTGCCAGGGCCTGCCCACCCTGCCAGGGAACAATTCCTTCCCAATATCCCATCCAGCCCTGCCCTCTGGCAGTGGGAAGCCATTCCCTGTGTCCTGTCCCTCCATCCCTTGTCCCCAGTCCCTCTCCAGCTCTCCTGGAGCCCCTTTAGGCCCTGGCAGGGCTCTGAGCTCTCCCTGGAGCCTTCTCCTCTCCAGGCTGAACAGTCCCAAGTCAATATGTCTCTAGAGCAGAGGGACTTCAGCCCTTTAAGCATCAATGCCAGGGAACCGAACTGCTCTGTGTGGGTGCAAGGTTTGTAGGATTTTTTTATTTTGCCTTCAGTGCTCCTGCTCAGGACTGCCTTCAGTGTGCCTTGCTCCTGGCCATGTTCTTTCTCTCAGACCACATAAAAAATATATAAATATTACATATATTCCCTGAAAAATGTGCTTTTCCTTGTGCGAATGACAGCCCAGTGAGCAGTGGCAGTGCAGATCCATCCTTTAGATCCCAATCCGAGGCTCGGGTGGGGGATGAAGAGAGGCTTCTGTGCTCCCCATCTCCGCACCCCCACGCACACCACTGGGATGAAATGAACTGATGAGAGAGATGACTTCTCCCCCCGTCATTAGGATGCAAGTGTTTGCTGAATGTGCCAGATGTTTGGCTTTCATTATCTGGAGGTTTTTTCCTTTCCAGCTCTAGTGAAAGGGAAGCCTGAGCAGGTCCAGCGGAATTCTAAACAGTTTCCTGTGTGAACGGAGAAAGCAGCATCCTTAATGAACTGCACAGGGTGACAGCGAGTCCAGCTAATGAACGCTGTGTCCCTGTTACTTTAGAGAGATGGCCGAGTGACATTGCTTTCTGATTTAGGAACTCTGAATCCGCATGGATTATCCAAATCAGAAAGGCTTTATTTTAATACTTTATTTTAAATATTTTCTGCTTTACAGTCATATTTCTGAGCTATTCAGAATATCCCACTGTTCTCTATGTGTTAACAGTTTAAGGAAGTGTCTTTACAAACAAGTTTTGTCATTGCTCTGGAGAAATCCAGTGAACACCTTTTCATAGCACTGGAATCCCACAACCACTGAGGCTGGAAAATCCCTCCCAGCCCATGGAGTCCCAGCTGTGCCCAGTGCCCACCTTGTCCCCAGCCCAGAGCACTCAGTGCCACCTCCAGCCCTTCCTTGGACACCTCCAGCCATGGGCACTCCAAACCTCCCTGGGCAGCCCCTGCCAAGGCCTCAGCACCCTTTCCATGCACAAATTCCTGCTGCTGTCCAAGCTGAGCCTCCCCTGGCACAGCTTGAGGCCCTTTCCCCTTGTCCTGTCCCTGTTCCCTGGCAGCAGAGCCCGACCCCCCCTGGCTGTCCCCTCCTGTCAGGGACTTGTGCAGAGCCACCAGGTCCCCCCTGAGCCTCCTTTTCTCCAGGCTGAGCCCCTTTCCCAGCTCCCTCAGCCTCTCCTGGGGCTCCAGCCCCTTGCCCAGCTCCCTTCCCTGCCCTGGACACGCTCCAGCCCCTCCAGGGCTCTCTGGCCATGAGATGTGGACACAGGACATGGCTGTGATCTCACCAGTGCCCAATACAGAGACACAATCACCTTCCTCTGGTAATGTTTTATTAAAAGCATTGGTTTGTGTAGAAAGAGGAGTTGCTGAACTCTGGGTATAACCAGTTAGGGCTTGCAGGTTCAGCTGGATTGTGTGAAATGTGAGTTACTGTTTTACCCGTGACTGGAGCTGAAAACCTACTGGAGGTAGGAAAGGGCGGAGTTGATTGCCTCGGTTCAAATACAAGTTCCATCTTGCAAGAGATGAACATTTAGAGCTGTCCTGTTTTTCTTCAGGATTCTGGTCTTCCAGTCTCCAGGTGAGAGCATGGCCAAAGCTGCTTCCTGGTGCTGGAAGCAAGGACATTATCATGAGCGAGGCTATGAAATGGTTTCATTTGGAAGGGACCTTAAAGCCTGTCCTGTCTCACTCCCTGCCATGGGCAGGGACATGTTCCACTATCCCAGGCTGCTCCAAGCCTCATCCAGCCTGGCCTTGGACACTTCCAGGGATCCAGAGACAGCCACAGCTTCTGTGCCAGGGCCTCCTCCCCTCACAGGGAGGAATTTTTTCCATCCATCTACTTCTTCTTTGTGAAGAGTGAGATTATCTGAGATACCACGTGTGTTCCTTGAACAGGATCCTGTGCCTTTTCACCAGGAGGAAAGGATAACACTTCAAATTCTCTTTAAAAGCATTTCCCCCTGTTGTGCCAGCATGGCTTTGTCTGTGTGGGTCTTTGGAGAGCTGTTTCTCCCACAGGAGCAGGGAAAACTCCGATTTTTTTGTGTTGGATGTACAGTACTGGTGTGTGGGGAAGTGCCCTCACCACCTGTGACTTCTCCCTGTTCTGTTCCACAGCGACAAAGGGAACTCAAAGGTGGCAGGTTCATCCCTCAGAGAGCAAACTCGAGGGGATCAGTGTTCCCATCCTTTAGGGAAGGCTGGCTGGAATCACTGCAGTGCGGCACCATTTCTCCCCGAATAACTGGAGGAAATTAAGAGCACTTTGAAATATAACGTGTCAGAAAATGATGAGGCCTCCAGCAGTGTGAGTGCAGGAATCTTATCTGTGCCTGCCTCGTAAGTCAGAGCTCCTGGAACAGCTCTGTGCAGCGTCCAGCTCAGCTCCCCAGTCTCCCAGACCAGCTTCATTAGGAACATGACATTTTAATGCACTCCAGTAGGTTTCCATCCATAACTTGGATCAGATTGGGTATGAAATAGCAAATCAATGAAGGTCACTTTGGTGTGGAGGTGACACTGCCAGGCCTGGACATGGATTCTGTGTGTCCCACGGCCTCACTGTGCCTGCTCCTCCGAAGCTCCTTGGTTTGGATTAGTTATGACCTCCAATCCTTTTTGTCAGGAAGCTGCAACTTCAGGAAAGGCTGGACTTGATAATCTCGGGGTTATTTCCCAATCTGTGATTCCCTGAAGGGAATTTGGTCCTTCAGATTTTCTCCAAGACAGGTGCGCAAGTGTTTGGATGGAACAAAAGCAGGAGGACACAAAGGGAAGGGCAATCAATATGAAAAGAAAGGGAAGAAAAGTAAATCATGGAGGATGGGGGGAGAAAGAGAAGTTAAACCAGTGAATAAACACAAAAAGCAGGCTGGGCTGCGTGGATGAATTTTATTCCTCCACAGGAATGTTGTGAGGTGCACAGCATGTGGCTGCTGGAAGCTAGATGGGAATTGCCTGGAATTGGAATGATTTTGTTTCATAATCTGTTCTGGGAATGACAGGAAAGCCATCAGGTTCACCTCATGTTCACAGCAATCCATTATCCTTTTAATGCCATGTTTTGGAAGGTGTTGACTGTGTTGAGAGAAGAAGTGGAAAGAAAATTCGGTGTTTAGTGTCCAATATATGCAATAAATGCTGGAGTATTTACTCTTGTCTGAGGGGAACTGAAACAGAGTTTATTTAATGCTTTGAAATCCATCTCTGCTATTGACCCAAATCAGCTGGCTTGGAGTCCTCAAGTGACTTTTAAGTATTAGAGTTAAAACATCAGATACAAAACCTTTCAGAAATAGCAAATGTTTTGTAGACTATGATAATTTTATAGATATAATCTTTATTGCCATGCGATCGGTGCTTCTTGCTTTGAGCAGCTTCTTCATGTGGTGTTCAGACCTCACCCCTCTCTCAAAAATAATTTGGGAACTGGAGGGTTCTTTTTGTTTGGTGGAAACAGAACTTTATCACTGATGAAGTTCTGATTGGTTTCATGTCCTTGCTGCAAACCCCCAAAAATCGGGGTTCATTTATTCTCACAGGAGTTTGGGAAAAAGGAGGATGGGATTCTGCATTTTGGAACTAATTAGTCCTATAAAATTCATGGAAAACCATATTTCTTGAAAAATGTGTACTATAGGAAGCACCATAACATCTGTTGCTTTCCAGAAGAGGATTTTGGAGCAATTACTGCCATTTCTTTAAAAAATGATTCCCCTTCTGCTCAATTACTAACAGTGAAGTATCATTAAATAGACAAATTCCTTGAAATGCAACTCAATGATTTTTAGCGATATTGAGGCTTTGAGAATATATAAGAATAAGGATGAGCTTAAGGGAAAGGAAAAGCCAATAAAACTGCAGTTTATTCTTACATGCTGCACACTTGTTATAAATTTCTGGCTTGCAGTTAATTCATCATATTCAGTGATCAATATTTTATAAAATAAACGGAGAAAAGCTGGAGCTCTGGCAAGTTTTGGAGAGGCCAACTAAATTTAAGAAGGGAACCTGAGCGTTTATTGCAGGGATAGTTGCAGTATTTCAGAAGTCGCTGTTGAGTAGGGACGTAGAGCTTTATTTCTGAGGTGTTTTACATTAATACGAGTCATGAGTGGATTTGAATTATTGATTTAATATTACGCCCTATGTACCTTGAAATGGAGTTAGGTCTGTGATGAGTGCTCTTCGTTCTTGCTGCATGAATTATTCCCAAGGTGTTGATGGGTTTTGGGGAGGGAGGGCAGGGCTGGGGGCTCCTGTTTTTGTTTAAAGGGTAAGTCTGGGATAAGTGTTGGCCCCAGGAGCATTTCAGAGCTCTTCCCCTGCTGTGAATCATCCCACTTACTGCTCTCCAAGGCTTTGCCTTGCTCCCAAAGGGTTTATTATTGCAGCTGTTGATCTTTTGTGTCATCCAGACAGGAGAACTGCAGGATAACCCTCCTCCAGGGCAGGTGGGAGTGCAGGTGGCTCTGTGTTCCGTGCAATTGTTTTCCATGGCAATACATTAAAAATTCCCGTAGAAATTAGGAGCTCCAGGCTGCTGGGCCAGAGGTTTTATAGAGCCTCTGCCCTCTTTATAGGAGTAGCAGTCCTTCACTTTGGAAACATTTCTCTTCTTAGCCTTTAAAGGCATTAGGCACTGATGAGTTCTGTGCCACAGCATTCCTATTGTCTCATCCAGGCCTGGAGTAGTGCTGATGGAACACCTGGTGTAATTCTCCCCCTTACATCTCAGCATTTTTCATCCATGGCTTCTATTTCTTCTGTGACTCCTAAGGAGTTTTGAAATGAAAGTAAATACTTCATCCTCCAGAGGAATAGGAATGTTTCGTTGCTGCTTCCCTGCTTATTATTCCCTCCCGGCCAGAGGGTCCTGGAGGGGCTGGAGCGTGTCCAGGGCAGGGAAGGGAGTTGGGCAAGGGGCTGGAGCCCCAGGAGAGGCTGAGGGAGCTGGGAAAGGGGCTCAGCCTGGAGAAAAGGAGGCTCAGGGGGGACCTTGTGGCTCTGCACAAGTCCCTGACAGGAGGGGACAGCCAGGGGGGGTCGGGCTCTGCTGCCAGGGAACAGGGACAGGACAAGGGGAAAGGGCCTCAAGCTGTGCCAGGGGAGGCTCAGCTTGGACAGCAGCAGGAATTTGTGCATGGAAAGGGTGCTGAGGCCTTGGCAGGGGCTGCCCAGGGAGGTTTGGAGTGCCCATGGCTGGAGGTGTCCAAGGAAGGGCTGGAGGTGGCACTGAGTGCTCTGGGCTGGGGACAAGGTGGGCATTGGGCACAACTGGGACTCCATGGGCTGGGAGGGATTTTCCAAACGAAAAGATTCTGTGATTCTGAGGTTGGCGTATGAAATTTTAATAGGGAGGATGATTGTAGACATCAGCAATGTCTGTGGTGATCTCACAGAGAACTCAGTCTGAGCTTATTCCCCCCTGCCATGGGCAGGGACACCTCCCACTGTCCCAGGCTGCTCAAGGCCCAAAGTCCAACCTGGCCTTGGACACTTCCAGGGATCCAGGGGCAGCCACAGCTGCTCTGGGCACCCTGTGCCAGGGCCTGCCCACCCTGCCACGGAACAATTCCTTCCCAATATCCCATCCAGCCCTGCCCTCTGGCAGTGGGAAGTCATTCCGACCTTGTCCTGGCACTCCAGACCCTTGGATATTACCTCTCTCCATCTTTCTTGTAGCTCTTTCAGGTCCTGGAAGGAATAATAGAGTTTCTCCTGATGACTTTAGTCGAACATGAACATTTAATGGTATCTATGGCTGCACTGATGAAATTTCCCATTCTTTCTCTACTTCCTGAGATGGGAATGCAGCTCTGGGGAGAATCTGGCATTTGTACTTCCAAGGAAGTGTCTGAGGTGGAGTTAAGGAGGCAGCTGAGAGGATGGGCTTCCCTTGTCATTCCCTGAGTGAGTTTTGCAGGACAGGCTGTCGAAGGAGATGCAGCACAGCAATTTCTTCTGGAATCCCAACCTGCAGCTTCCAGTTTGTCTGCCTGCCCATGTGGGCTGGGCAAACACTGCCCAGTGGGAGTGGGGGCTGGAAAAGGAAGAGGTTTTTTAAATGTAAGGGCAATAAATCTTTGCAGAAACACCTTTTCGGGCCAATTTCAAAGAGTTTAAGTCATTCCTGCATTAAAAATCCACCTCCCATTGACTCCTTAGCTTTGACTGATGGAGTTTTCCCAATGGAAGAATGTTCCAATGGAGTATTCTTCTTACAGACAAGAGGAATGTGGACCCTTGCTGTAAATGACAAGCTTAATCAATCTGAGTATGCAATTTATCTAATTACAACTGGAGATTATTAGGTTTTTAGGTAATCCTTTAAATTAGATCAGAAACAATTTTGATGATGCCTTTCAAATGGAATTTAGTTTCTTTGCCTGGAAAAATGAGGGGTTCTGTAGTCCCACGAGCTGCTCTCAGATATTCCTGTTGCATTTCCGTGTGCCAGAGCTCCTGAGAAAATTTGATGCATTTATTTTTAAGGCAATATGTGTTGTTCCAAGCACCATGCCCTGTATTTACGTGAAGTTATGGAGTGAATCTTCTATTTGGATGTTGCCAGGTGGCTTTGTGGCTCGCAGCGGAAGCAGGTGGTTAAATCCTTGCTCTATATCTGTGCACAGCAATATGAGAAGCTCATTTGGAAACCCTTCTGTTCCTGAACTCTCTCTTTTGTTGTTTTTCTTTCCAAGGGGGTTCTAATTTTGCAGGAAAATTATTTTGATGAATTCAACAGGGCCTCCTCCAAGGTGGGAGTGAGGAGGGCACAGCAAGGATGGCAGCAGGGATGGTGTCTCCCCCTTCACCTTGTGCTCCCGTCTCTTCCCTTTGCTCTGCACACCCAAATTCTCTCCCTGAGATGGCTTTAGGCTCCAACAACAGCTTTTGCTTCCTTCCAGGATCTCAGTGCAGTTCATGCAATATACAGCAGACTCCTATTTATAGCCACGCTATTTTTCCTGGCTGGATCTGAGAGCAAATTGCGCTCCTGTTTCAGCACTTTGGATCCCTTGTTCCCTCTGTTCCCCTTCTGCCTCCCTAGGAGCTGATTCTGGTGTTGGTGAGTCCTGTCTTGGGTCCCCACCTGGGAGCTGGCTGCAGTCATGGGAATACAACATTTAAACCAACTCCTTCCTCTGCTTACTTTCAGTCATATTGGCATTTAATCCGATTTATTTGTTTGTTTGTTTTTCCCCCAAACTGAGTTCTGCAGATGTTAATCACAACATCCTGCAGTAGTGAATCCTCCCCCGGGGTACAGACACTCTCTTCCTCCCCCTAATTGGGACTGGAATTCAAATGCTGCTGCAAGAAGCCATGGCTGGGGTTACCACAAGCTCACTTTTCCCTCTGTGTTACTCAAGACAGTGGGGGTTTGCATTTAAAGGAGAGAAAAGAAAGAAAGGAAAATGAAATAAACCCCATGGATGCTGCTGCTACAGCGTCTTATCTCTGAAATGACGATGGCCGCACATCTTTTGGCTCTTATCCAATCTGTTGGAAAGAAATGGAACTTTTTATCTGTCCTGTCACTCGTTTAACTTAGGAATTTTGGCTTTTTCTTTGGTGAGGTGTTGATGTCACATAGAAAGCGGGTGTTTCAGTAAATCCTGCTTTGCATTTCAGTAAATCCCGTTTTGGCAGGAATTTCTCTTGAAGGTCTGGTGATGGCAAATTGTGTTTGTTTTGGTGTTTCTGAAACCACTGAGCACTTAAGTACTGACTGATTTTGGGCTGGATGCTCAAAGATCTGCTTTCAGAGAGACGGCTGCACATGCCCTGGAGTTTTTACCGTAGGTGATCTATAAATTCCTGAATTTCCTTGTCATTTTGTAGCCTGGGATTAGCACAAGACCTGAAAAACTGGCTGAGTTTTCACTCCTTGCAGTGCCCTGGGTCACCTCCCTGAGGTCACTCTGCTTCCTCTGCTGGAGCTTTGGAATTCTGTATATTCTTGGTGAAAACCACTTTGCTGCACAGGTAGAGGTGGCAGCTTCCCCAGGGGTGTTAAATGCAGCCTGAGCCTCAGGTGCTGCCCAGCTCTTCCCAGTTTGATGATTGGAGTTGTTGCTGGGAAGAGCTTTGGAGCTGGGGGTGAACCAAACCTTTGCGGTGGCATTCACCGCAAAACACTGGGGGTTTTGGGCTGCCTGCTCTATCAGGACTAAAAGAAATTACACTTTGCAACCCATTGGTTTAGATATTGTCAGAGTGTCCCCCACAAAACGTCACCTGCAGTTTTTCCAGCCCTATCCAGCCCTCATCTCCTGTGGATCGCTGCCCAGTAGGTGGTGATGCAGTTGCATGCTGGGTTAATCCTGAATTTTTCACAGGTTGCCCCTCTGGAGGGGTATTTTTTAAATGAGAATTATTTAACAGCCTGTTAAATATTAGTTTTAGTCCGCGGAGCAGCAATATTGCTTAATCAGTAGCTCTATAAATTAATGAAGGCTTGATCTTTACCCGCTCTTGATACATCGCTTTTGTAATCCCATTAATTCCCAAAGGCTGGGAAGAAACAAAATACAACTTTTCAGGATTTATGGGGTTGACATTTTGCAAATCCTGCTTTGTGTTCCTGTATTTTTGGACAGAAGTTTTAACTCCTGTGAAAGTCAATGATTCACTGACGAACTCCAGATAAACCCCAAGTTGCCCCGAGGTTGTGGTGAGGACACCTTTGGTGCTTTTCTCTGGGTTCTGAGCTCTTCAGCTGCTCAGCAGCTTCTAATAATTGGTTAGTGAGAATAAAGCAAGTATCAGCATTTTCACTGAAGCCCAGATTTCCAAAACTCCCTGCTTTTAAGGACTGGGCCTGACTCCCACGCAGGCAGCTAAGGAAATGAGAAGCTGCTGCATGGATGTTAGGAAGGAAAATACAGGTTAAATTGCTTTGTGCACCCTCTCCGCTGGAACAAATACATGAGCCTTCCTGGGAGGATTCACTTGCTGAACTCTAGGAACGTTTTCCAGCACGAATTAGGTCAAGAATACACCACGGAGTCAAGCAGGGACTGCTTGGGGGGTTTTATAGGGTAAATGTGGCAGAGGAAAAGGTGAAAACTGTTCCCTCAGCCTTTTGCCAGGGCGAAGCAGGAGCTGAATACAAAGGTTTAACAAGACTGAGTTTAAATCCCTGCTCTTTAGGGCCTCAGATTCGGTGTGGGAGTGAAGTGGCAGACAGGTGATGTGCTCAGGAGTGAATTAATGTCCCAAATGTAAATGTTGCCATTTGTCAGAGTGATTATCTTGTCTTTTCGTTGTAAAACCAACAAGATGCTTTCAGAGGCTTTGGGGACAAGCCCAGAGGGAGAATCTAAAGGCAAACTTTCCATCCCTGCTCTTCAGTGCTGTCAAAGCAACATCCAAGATTTACAGCCACCCCTCAGGTTTTTTGGGGGCAGCTGATTTCTCTGGTTTTGTCTGCTGAGAGTTGATTCTTCAGCCTCCTCATTTTCTTGGTCAGTTCCTGCAGGTTTAAAACTTTATTTCAAAGGAAGGAACAGAGCAGGGAATAAAATGAGTGACTATGAGGGTCAGGTTTGTATCCTTGGAGAGAAACCTGCTGGGCCAGGTGAGAATGGAATGACAGAAACTTGTGACAGCTTCACTTTCCTCCTCTCCCCAAAAACCCCCAACCAGCTGGAGTGTGCTGGAAAGTTTAGTAGGGCTCTGTCTGTTCAGCTGTGGGAGAAGGGAGGAGAAAGTCTGACATCTGAATATTAAAAGAAAGATCCTTAAAGCATGACTTGGAAACCTCAACTCCTTCTGCTGGGAGGAATTTTTAAAGAACTTTTAAAAACTCATGAAGTTCAGGTTCCTGCTGAAGTGTGGGGTTTGCTGTAATGGGCAAGAGGAAATAGTGGTAGCCTTTTAAAGGAGATTTTGCCTCTCGATTTTATGTGCATGAGAAAATAAAGGAATGTGAAGTGTTTAAGTGAAGATTGAAATGCTGCTGTGCTTACCTGAGCTGAAATGTTAAGGGAAGAGTAAAATTTCTACTTGGAGTAGTACCTACTGCTATGAAAAGTGATAAGTTACCAGTTTCTGCATTCAAACCTTCTTGAGGCTTTTAATTTTTGTGAAAAAATGAGATAGTGTGAACAGAATCTAATTTAAGTCTTAGAAATGTAGGTCTGTGTTATCTGCTCTCTTCCTCGAGCTCCTAAGATCTCCTGTGTTATTCCTTACTCCAGCATGTGGCAATCAGCCTTTGGAATACAAATGCAAAATTAAGCCCAGCTTAATTTGCATTTAGAATTGATAAATGTTGCTCAAGACGCTGGATAAAAAAAATAAAAAGGAAACAGCAAACTCTTTTTAGTCTTTCCCCTCCCAACCTGAAATTGTAGAGCTCAGACTTCAAAGCAGTTTGGACTCAACTTCTAATGAGCAAAATGAGATTGTTTCCAAACTTATTTTTTCCTTCAGTTGCAAGCATGTGTTTGTTTGGGCTTTTTTTTTAATTGAAGAAATGCAGAAGCAATTAAACAGAACCTTTTTCTCTGGTTTTTGATGTTCCTATCTCATGTAGCTGAAATTTGGGTATCAGAGCAGGTTTGTTGTGGATGTAACTTGACAGAGAGCTTGTATAAACCATCTAGGAAAAAAAAAAGAAATAAACTGAAGTGAGTCTCCTAGCTAGTGCTTTTTCTGCTTGTAGTTTAATTAATTTTAAAAAAATGGTTTAAAGCCAAATCACTGCATCCTATGAAAAGTATTTTCTCGAGTCTTAGTGGTTATTTAAAATAGCTTTCCCTGACAGGTTTGAGGGGGAGAGATAGATACGGCTTTGATGGGTTTTTTAACGATTGAAACTTTTGTATTTGGGATGGGTGAAATTTCCCTCTTGCTGGGCTGGAGCAGCCCTGGTTCTCTGGCTTCACTTCTGCGGGTGTGAGGAGTGTGGAGACAGCTCTTGCTGAGAACACCAGTGTGAGTTTTAGTGGCGTTTCATGTGTTTCTGAAATATTGGGGAAGCCCAGCCATGCTTGGGCTCACTGTGATTGCAGGTGGAATCAACAGCAGAGACTTTGGCGAGTGCAGTGGCTTGGAGATTTTTAGGAGTGAAGGCTTCAGGAGTTGCAGTGGCACCGTGGTTGCTTCAGGTCCCTGAAAAAAAACAACTTGAGCTGGCCACGGTGGGAGTCTGGGGGCACAGAGGGAGATAAATCTCAGCTTCCAGCACTTCTCTGGGACTGCTGGAGACTGCAGAAGTTAAAAAGCAGCATGCAGAGCTCTGTGCAACCCCCATGTGTATAAATCACCCCAAAGCACAGCAGGGCAATTCAGCAGCGTGGGGTTTGCTCAGGAAACACCACGAGAGACTGTTACAAATGTGTGTGTTCATCAGGGGAGAGAGCTGCAGGAATTTCTGTAGGTAATCGGGTGAGTCTCAGACAACACGCACGTGAGCTCACACCAGAATGTGTTTTGTGAGTGCTTTTCAAACCTGCAGCTCTCAGACAACAGCACCAGATGGTGAGGTAATAGGAGAAAATCTGGCCATGTATTCCTCGTGTGCCTGAAAGCCTGGATTGTGTCCTGAAGGAAATGCAGTCTGCTCGGTGCAGCATATGTGTGTTTATAAACATCACCCAGGCTGTGCCTGGGAGCAGGGGCTGATGGCAGGGCTCATTCCCAGCTCCAGCCCAAGTGCCTCCTCTGGGAAGGGTNCTTTCTTTTTTAAAAATAAAAAAAAAAAAAAAATTCTGGCTTGTTTTAAAAATTTTAAAAAAAATAAATTCCTTTGTTACTTTGCCATTGTGCTGTCTGCTGGCTTGTCATCAAATGAACCAAAGGGTTAATTGGTGTTCTAAGTCTTGAGTGGTTGATGCACCTGGTTTCTTCCTCAGGTGTCATAAATATGAGCCTAAATCTGATGAGCACATTAACGGAAACAGCAATGAATTAATTCGGAATTAATATTCTTGTTGTGAACAGAACTTTATTTTGCACTTGTGGGCTTCTTAAGTGTGTGTACCCTGATTTCTCCAAACAATAACTGCATTTATACTCCTCATTTTTCATGCACGGGTTATTGCTTTGTTGTAGCCAGACTTTATTAGTCATATTAATAAGAGAACAGTTTTGAAAAGGACATGAAACTTATTGAACCAATTTGTTTGTTCTGTTTTTTTCTAAATTGTATTTTAAGGTATTGACTTGCAGTTATAGTGTATTTTTATTTGTTTGCCCTTTACTTAATACTTTGGCATTAGCATCAGCATTGCCAAAGTCAGCAGCTGGATGGATTTAACCCTTGGCTTCAGGCTCTTGGGGTTTTCACCTCGTTGGCTTCCTGCCATGCAGCTCTAAAGGTAAAACCCCAAATTTGAGATGCGGCAGCTCAGATTGGGTTGTGACCTTCATTACAAAACATTCTTAGCTGACCTCAAAGGGGTCTCTCATCCCTTTCTGGAGACAAGGCAGAGGTTTGGGACCTCACCTCACAGAGCTGAGGAGGCTGTTGTAGCTAAAGAACTGCTCTGCTTATCAGCACCACCAGATCTGCCTGCTTGGCTCCTGGATCTTTCCTTGGCTCCTGATTCCCTCAGGTTTCTCCAGGTGTCTGGGGTGTGGGTTTTTCCCTCCCCACTTTCTGTGCCTCCATTGCTTCCAGACAGAGGCTTCCTGTAAGTCGACTTGAGCTTTCCTGCTCTTCTGCCAAATTTCTCTGAAACCAAAACTCACCTTAAGGCCTTGCAGATGCTGCTCTCGAGCCCAATTTTTGCAGGACTTTTTTTTTTTTTTTTTTTTCCCCCGCCAGTTTTGAGGACTTGGCCAGTCCTTGCTCTTCTCAGGCTGCGTCTGTGGACTGGACAAGTCAGTCTGAAACGTGGAAATTCAGGAATGTGAAGATTGCTGAGCAAGCGCAGGAATTCTACCACACACATCCATGGTTTTTTTGAGGGGAAGGTGGTCGGAGTTTGTCCAGCTCTTGCAGAGTTTTCCAAGTTAATTCAGGCTTGAACCATCTGCAGCAACACAGGTTCAGCCATTGATGCTTCAGGCGAGGTGGCTTCTGCCTCTTGCTTTGCTCACAATAATTGTCACCCTGGGATATCCCTGCCACTGAAGGGTTCCCTGTTTTCCCCACAAATTCCCACCACTGGTTTGGAGCTGGAGCATCAAATGTGCTGGCTTTGGCATATGGGTAAAAAAGGGAGACTGAAATATTGTCCTCTGATGGGATAAATTGGGGTTTGGGTGAGATTGGAAACGAACTGTGAAATCCATGTAGATTGGATGGTTTCACCCGTCCCCCTCCAGCATTCCACAGAAACCTAATTAGTGCCTTTAAAAAGCAACATAATTTCTGCTGTTAGTTTAATCAGGGGGTTGTGGTTTTTTGCTTTTACTGGGAATAACAGGTTGTGAAAAGGAAATACCCATATAAGCGTTGTCTCGGATTTAATTTTGCACAAACCTAATTGAATCTGCTAATTTAAATCTCATGCAAGGAGGCTGAGGTAATAATAGTCCTCCTGCAAACTGTGTGGCAGGATTTGTGGATTTGTTGTTTGGATCTTCATCCTTGTGGAAATAAGGTGCTGCTCCAGGAAAGGCAGAACCAAAAAAACCTTTTTTTTTTTTCCCCAGCTCCCATCTGTTGGGTTTTAATATGGTTTTCTTGATGCACTTCTTCAAATAGCATCTTGTGTTTGCAGTATGAAGTTGAGCCCCCATCCCTGCAGGGATTTAAAAGCAGTGTGGATGTGGCACAAGGGACATGGGTGGCCTTGGTAGTGCCGGGGGAAAAGTTGGACTTGATGATCTTTGGGGACTTCCTCAAACTGAGACATTCTGGGATGTGATGCTGTAAGAATGCTGAAAACTGATGGTTATTTGAAAGACAAGATAATTTTAGGGGAAACTTTCGGAGTGGCTGTTCCTACCACCTGTAGCAGTGGATGTCATGCTTCCTTCTCATCACAGATCCTGCTTTTCAGAAGTTTTGTTACAGTTGTTCAGGTTGTTTTTACTTTCTTAGTACTATTTTGTAGTACTCAGACCCAGCTGCTGTTTCCTTACAGTATTTTTTCCAGTCACCTTGATTTTCCTATAAATATTGATTTTTCAACTTGAATCTCCTCTTGAATTCTGCTCCTGATTTTCTTTTTTTGGAGAGTGTCTGCCTAATGCACATTTGGGTTACTGCGCTTCTGGAAAGGTCCTTGTGCCTCTGGGAGCTCTCATCCATGGGGACATTCCTTGCTTCAGATTTTGGATTGAAGTGATTTTGGGTTGAAGTGGTTTTGGATCTGTCTGCTTTAATTGGAAAGTTTCTCTTGTTATAAGGTTACTGGCTTTTGTGAGTAACTTTCCCAGTAAGATAACTTTTTTTTTTTAAAAAAAAGAAAAATAAGGAAGGGGAGGAAAATACAGGTTTGGTTTTTTTTAGGAATATGCCATCCCTTGGAGAAGCAGTTGTCCACCAATGTGCAATCATATGCATTAACCTTGGATTCATCCAGGTTTGTTACCCATAGACTGGCCACCCTTAGCTGTGTCTAAAGCCAGGCATGACAGGGCTTGGAGCAACCTGGGATAGTGGAAAGTGTCCCTGGGGTGGAACTGGATGAGTTTTAAGGTCCCTCCAACCCAACCCAATCTGTGTTTCCATAATACCACCTGTGTGGGATAGGAGGAACAACTGCATTATTGAGTAGAACTGATGCTCCCTGCACAAAGAGCAGAGACAGATGGCGAGTCCAAACTTTCCAGTATTTTCAGGAAAAGAAATGTAAGCGCCACAGTCTGAGCTGTCTCTGAGGGCTCATTTGCTGTTCCTATAGATAATGCTGAAATTAGGCAGTGATCACTCTTGACACAAGCAAATACATAACCCAGCCACTGCAGTGCAGGGGAATTTGGCAGGAGGGGATCTTTTTGTGTGTTCATCAAAAGCACATCTCCTCCAGAAGGACAATGGTTTGTGGATGAAATGGGTTGGTGCTTGTGGAGGGGGCTAAGATCTGTTCCTCTCTGCTATGTCTGTTCTTGGCTTGTTGTGAGTGTACAGAGCAGATCTGAGCCTGTACCTTGCATTTAATCAGAAAGCCCAACCATCAGCTGCTTTATAGCTCTCATTTCCAGTAAATGTTTTGGGATGGATGTATCACCTGGTAAATCTGCAAATAAAGCAAAGCTGCTCCTTGTGCAGATGGGGAAAGCTCAACTAAACCTAAACACAATGTTTCAGCTTGTTGCGTTAAAAGAACCCTTTAGGCGATGATCCACATCCCCACATTCCACAAACCTTTGCTGTCAAGAGAAGGCTTTTTCTTTGGAATTTTTCTGGTTGAAAATGCTGCATCTTCTCTCTCAATAATTCTTGTGATTGTAAGACTGACAAATACAGTAGGTGCATATTAGGGGAGAAATGGTTGAAAGGAGAGATTAAATGGAAGGGATTATCCTTTTACAGGGTCTGTATTTAATTTATACATGTAACCCTTTTGGGGTAGGAGAGACAGATTCCTGGGAGGGGAAAAAAAAAATTAATTTCGGTGATTGGTTTTTTCCTTGCAGCCTTTGGAGGTTTGATTTGGTGTGGTGGTGACACTGTTGTGTTGTTCATATTCATGAGCTGCCTCACTGGGAACACATTCTGACAGCCTGAATTATCTGGTCCCTGAGTATTGTGTTGTGCTGGGGGTTTCTCTAAATCCTCACTCCTCAATGCTCACCAGGAGAGTCATGTTCCTTTCTCACAGGATCCCAGGCTGGCTGAGGCTGAAGGAGCCCAGCGGGCACCTGGTGTCCCCTCCGTGCTCCAGCAGGGCCATCCCAGAGCACAGGGCACAGCATTGTGTGCACACAGCTCTGCACCAGCCCCAGGGAGGAGCCCCCCCAGGCCGTGTGGACACTGTGCTCAGGGCTGGGCACTGCCCAGGGAAGAAGAAGTTGTGCCTCCTGTGCAGGGGGAATTGCTGGGCTCAGGCCCTGCCCGTGGCTCTGGGGCCATTGCTGGGCCCCCTGGGCAGAGCCTGGGCCCTGCTGGGAGCCCTCCCTGCACACAGGGACACCCAGGCCTGAGGGCCCCTCTCAGCTGGGGCTCCTCTCCAGCCTCAACAGCCCCGGCTCCCTCAGCCTTTCCTGGGCACCCACATGCTCCAGGCCCTTCCTCAGCTCCACCAGCTCCCTGGCCCTGCTGTGCTCAGCATCCAGAGCTGGACACAGCACTCCACAGGTGCCTCCAGGCCTGCCCACAGGGCCGCCATCCCTCCCTGCCCTGCTGCCAATGCTCTTCCTGCTGCCCCCGGGATGCCATTGGCCTCCTTGGCCCCAGGACACTCTGCTGCCTCAGGGACAGCTCCGTGTCCCCCAGGAGCCCCAGGACACTCTGCTGCCTCAGGGACAGCTCCGTGTCCCCCAGGAGTCCCAGGACACTCTGCTGCCTCAGGGACAGCTCCGTGTCCCCCAGGTCCCTCCCCACAGAGGTGCTCCAGCAGGTTCCCTGCAGCCTGTGCTGGTTCCTGGGGCTGTTCCTGCCCAGGTGCAGGGCTTTTCATTCTAGTATTTCTCTTCCTCGAGACTCCTGCGCCTTGATTGGAATAACCCCTATATGGGAATGCAGGTTGCAAGATCAGCAACTATGATTAGTGGCAAAGTGACAACAAGCAAACAAGGAAAACACAACTTTATGATACACCTCACCTTCATCTCTGTTGTCCCATACCTATGTTTTGAATTTCTTAGTGTCATATTTTCCCTTTGGAAACCCCGAAAATATCTCACTTCCCCTAAGTACTCAGAATATTCCCTTTTTGTGAAAAAGCTATTTTAGTTCTTCAGTCCTTCAAGCATCCAGCATTGTGATTTATACCGAGTCTTGATGTGCTGAGTTTTTTGGGGGGTTTCTTTGTTCTTTTTTTTTCCTTTAGTGTTTTGCTTTGAGATGCAGAACTAAAACCACATGAGATGTTTTCCCTCTCTGAGGCTTTTTTTTTTCTCCCAGTATGTTTTGCTATTCTGTGTATATTTGGGAAAAACTGGATCATAGTAGTAGAGACCTGTAGTTCATATGACTTTGGCTGGACCAGTTTCAGTGAAAACACTCCTGGACACAAATATTTTATGCTGCAACAGTTGTAGTTGTAGCATGATGTGGGTTTATGAAGCAAAGAAGTTGTGTGTGCCAGTGGTTAATAAATAGAGTAGTAGGGTGGAATGTAACCCTACGTAAAGAAAAGCAGGAATTTTGTCCACTGGGTTACAGCTGCTGAGAGGATTTCTCCCTTTGTTTTCTCTTTAGCTGTGTCAAAGGTTTGTGTGATTTTAGGGTTTTTTGACATTTGGAGTTTTTTTGCTCCCTTCTTGCTGGTTTGTTGTTTATCATTCATTTTTATTATTAGATTGGTAGCTTTGATGCCAGAGGAAATGGCAAAACCTTTCCAAGGTTTCCTTGTAAATGTCTGTATTAAGGCATGACAGAGCCAGCAATTTATTGTTAGTTCTTATTACCAACAGACAGGTTCTGCTCAAAACTGGGCCTTGGTTTTCTTCCCTTTACCCCTTCTACAGATGACCCTTCAGCACGTTATTCCTGGGCTATAATTAAGGGAGAGCAGGATTCTGGTGGCTGTTGTTGTAGGAGAAGGGAATACAGGTGACCTTGCCCTGATAAGTAACACCTGTGTTAATTACCCAATACAGCCTCTCCCCTGATGAGTCACAGCTGTATCCAGTAATGTAATATAAATATAATAATATAAGTAGGATAAAAGGGAGTGGGTCAGCTGGTGAGGAGGGGATCATGAATGGAAGAAGGATGAAGAAGAAGGATCCTGGGGAGAGAATGGCTGCTGTGAGGTCAGTCTGGGTCTGCAGTCAGAGCCTGTTGTCAGAACCTGCAGCCAGTCTAGCTGGGTAAAAGCTGCAGTCACAGTCTGCACACTGATCCCTGCAGTCAGAGTTCAGCAGGAAATAAGCAGCAGTCTGAGGCTGCAAGGGAAACCTACAGCAGGAACTTGCTGCAGCCAGAGTGAGTGAATGGTTGGAGTCAGGATGGCTGAGCTGTAAAGTGGGATAAACCAGGACCCTTTTTGTGCTGTGTTTAACAAGAGGTCTCTGCCTTGGCTCATTTCTACTCTCTACGGAAAAGGTTGCTGCAAGTTATAGGCTTCCTCTTGTATTCCTTTAGAGCTTACCAGGTTTTATTCCTGGAAGTGCCTGGTTGGAATCATTGGTTACCTGTAATCTATCTGCCTGGGCCAGCCTTCAGCAGCTCTGGTGGCAGTTCTTTGTTATTTCAGGATTCCCTGTATTTCCTTCAGATCAGGTGTATTGTAAGCTTCAGGCAGTTGGGAGGATGGAGTGGGTTTGCTGTAATCCTCATTTGCCAGACTCATCAGGCTGTTGAGGTGAGGAGGACCTGGAAATTGGGCTGACTAAATTAGAGGATTGATGGACATGAAAAGGGCAAAGAACCAGGTAGAACAGGCTAATGGGAATGTTGGAAGCTCCCTTTGAATACCTGGGTGTTTCACATCATTGTTGCTCTTATTCAGAGCTAAAATGATATTTTTAATAACAAAACTTTAACAATAAGCTGTGGAGCTCCAACGTACTTCACACATACAGAAAAAGTAATTAACAAGGTGATCTTTTTGATGCAGGTTGATTTTTTTTTTTAAGTACATGAGGGCTTTATTCTTGCAGTCAGATGTGGAACAGAATAAAATGACTGTAAGTCAAAATTGTTGGTGTTGAAATTGTAAACAAGCTGTAAATATTTGACTGAAGGTAATCAACCAATGACATAAACTAACAAGGGATGTTATCAATTTCCCCTTGCTTTGAAACTGTTTTTAACTATAAATCTTTGTCAAACATCTTGTGCTTGGGCCACAGGAGTTACTGTGGGCATTGCTTCAGCAATAGGTTTGGGATTTGTGTTTTTAAAATTGTTTTGTGGTGGTTTTGTGTTTGGTTTTTTGATGAGTTTTTTGTTGGTTGGTTTTTTGTTGGGTTTTTTTTTTTTTTGGTGTTGATGGGTGGGTCATATTTTGATGAGATAAGGAAAACAAAGATTTAGATGACCTATTAAATTATCAGGGTGCTGTGAGGGCTGAGAAATCAAAGGGTGAATAAGGTTTGTAGGGCTGTGGATGATAAATCAAATATGATAATGAATTCAAGATTTAGAAGGGGAAAATGATACACAGTTTGCATGATAATGCAGGTCACAGCAGTACTTTTACTTTCAAATGTTGATTAGTTAAGCAGTTTTTAAAAATGATGTTGCATCCGTGTTTGGGAACAGCTTGTCAGCATCTGTTTAGGGTTTGTTTCATAATTTCTCCAAAGGGACATGAGATGGAGGAATTCTGTTGACTAAATTACTGCAGGCTATTAGTTATGCTCTTGAAATATATTATTACAAATGTAAATAATAGTCATCAGCTACAAGTGGATTGCTCCTCTTACAGTCTGGCTTATTAGGAAAAGTAAAAGATTGTGGAACTCCTCTGAATCTTCAGCAGAAGAATTGGACTGGTTTTGTGTTTTCTGAGGGGAGGTGGGACATGGTCAGTGATTGTGGTGGTGGACAGAGGAGGGACCTGCATTTTTCTCTTCATGGCTCTAATTCTTCATCTTCTCCACTGAAGCAACATTCCTCTCATGAAACCTCCCAACCTTCTCCAGTCTCTGAGTTGAGCCACTTTTCCTGCTGTTTTCTGGCAGGCTGAGGGGGAGGCCATTCTGGTGGCTGAAGTTTGAGGAGTGAACATGGAATAAGACGGGTTTTTGTCCTGCTCAGAGCAGCTGAAGATGTCCTGACATGCACAGTCTGGCTTATGAACTTACCTGAGCTTTGCTGGCCTTCATCTTCCTTCATCTTCATTCACAGCTGGTCTGGCAAGGGTGAGATTCCCATGAGCAGATAGACCCAGGTGTCACTGGGAGTCGTGGTGTCCCTGTGCTCCCTGCTGTTGCAGGGACAGGACAGCTCTCTCCAGCTGAGGAGAGACCACAGGGAGCAGATGTGCCTCAGATGAAACCACTCAGTTTATCCCCTTTGGCCACACTTCATTTTGGGCGGAGCTTTCCTTGGCTGTTTTCCTTCCTCACTAGGAGAACAGATAGAGAACCGCCTTGTGACACCCTGTGCTGCATTTTCCTTCACCACTCGATATCTTTGTGTATTTGGGATGTGCAAAGCACGGCCAGGGCAGGGGGTGAGATCCATTGCTGGTCATGCTGTTACAGCTGTGATTGCCACCAATCTCCTTGATGAAAATAAGCAAGGCCACATTTGCTGACTCTCCAGCCTTTCCCACCAGTTCCTTCTGAATCATCAGCTTTTGAAAAGAGCAATAAAAATTGTGCAAAGTTCTTGCTTTCACAAATAATCACCTTCAAGTGTGACAGTTGTTGTCTCTATTCCCTCACAGAATCACAGAGCAATTTGCAGTGGAAGGGACTTTAAAATCCATCCCATGGGCAGGGACACCTTCCACTATCCAGGTTGCTCCCAGAACCTTTATCTTTGAGGGTAGATAAAGATGTGTCTAAATTGTTGGCTTTTCCACTGCTCTTGAAATGATTTCTGGCCAGAATTGGAAGGAGGTTATTTAATTTTGTGAATTGTTGGTTGTGGAAATTGCAAGTTGCAACTTCTTGGCTTGCAGGCTGTTCCTTGGGAAGATGTCAGAGCAACATGGACCATGGACCAACTGCTGCTTCTGGGTGTCAGATGTGTGAAGGATCATCTTAGTGTTGTTCTTTCACACACACTTGTGCCACTGTGAGAGGAAAAACTCTTGGCTTTTTGCTTCCTACTGCTCAGTGGGACCTGCTTTGCAGAGAAAATCTTCTTTATGGTGCTGGTTAGAAAATATTTCCGTATCAATCAATGTAGTATTCCATGTCTGCTCAGAAGAAACCACAGAGTCTCATCTTTCTGCCTCTCTCCAAGGTTTTCATAGAATCATGGACTAACCTGACTCACGAGAATCCTCCAAGTCCAGCTCCTGGCCCTTATTGCTTATGGCAAGTTTGTAGATTTTTTTTTTTTTGTAAATATCCAGTGTGAAACACCGAATGCAGAAGAGGGATTTATGTCTTGTATCAGTTTCTTTCAGATCTGTCATTCAGTGCCTGCTCACCTCCAAGACAAATTTAAAACTAAAATATCCACAGCTGTGTTCACATTCAGGTTGCTTTGGGAACACCTGGTTGGTTTTTACTTGAGTCTGAAAATCCCCTTTTGAATCCCTAGAAATTAGAAACAGAAAAATGTGTTTCCAGCTTAG
>VZDJ01000325.1:1285425-1348461 GCA_008694505.1 Cyanoderma ruficeps | reverse complement strand
AAAAAAAAAAAAAAAAAGCTTGTGGGACTCATCTGAATCTTCTGTAGAAGAATTGTGCTGGTTTTGTATTTTCTGTGCAAGCTGGAAGTGGTGCCTGGTCAGTGATTCTGGTGAATGACAGAGGAGGGATCTGCATTTTTCTCCTCATGGCTCTCATTCTTTATTCCGTTTTTCCCCAGTGAAGCACCATTCCCCTCATGAAACCTTCTGGATTTCTTTTTCATAACCATAAATTGCAAAATAGACTAAATTCTCTTTTCTCTCTGCCCTCACTTTGTGAAACAAGGTGATTCCACTCTTTCCAGCTTTCAGTCTTTTACCAACACAAGACATTGGTGAGATTGTTGGGGTTTGGGAGACAGGGGACAAGCCACTCATTTTTGGAGCACTGAACACTTCTCTTGTCCTTCTCAGTGTCTGCAGGAACTCGGAGCAAGATCTTTGCATCAGGTGGTGGGTGGTACTTCAGACAAAGTCAGGGAGTTACATTTTCTTAATTGGTACTGATGATTCAGCCTGGAACATGAATCACCCTGGACAGAGAGCTGGATGTTTCCAGGGTAGTAAGAGCCAAGTAATTTTAGTTTGCCCCAGAGGCTAAATTGATGTACAGATCAAGTTCGATTAATTTTTTTTTTTCCTCCACACTCCCAACTGTTCATTTTTCTTGCTCTGACAGTTTTATTTACTGGGAGCCTAAAAGGTCTGTCAGCATGGACTGCCTGGGCATCCTGTCAGAGCCTGGAGGCAGCACCTCCTCAACACGTGCTCTGTGTAAAAATGTCTGCCTGGGTTGTTGGCTTTTTGATTTACTTAAATTAGAAGATGTTTCTGGTGTCCCCAGGAAGCTGCTTGGTCCCAAACGTGAGAACTGAACTTAGTGACTTTTCAGAGGGAGATTTGTCCCCATGTCCCAGGTTCTGCCTGCGTTGGTTTGTGTCCATTGGGGAAAAGCTGGGCAAGGTGCCTCAGAAATGCAACTTTTTAAAATCATCTTGGTGATTAAAATTTTCAGGAGGAATTTGTGCATGGAAAGGGTGCTGAGGCCTTGGCAGGGGCTGCCCAGGGAGGTTTGGAGTGCCCATGGCTAGAGGTGTCCAAGGAAGGGCTGGAGGTGGCACTGAGTGCTCTGGGCTGGGGACAAGGTGGGCATTGGGCACAGCTGGGATTGAATGGGCTGGGAGGGATTTTTCAATCTTAACAAATCTATGATTAAAAATTTTATTTTTTTAAATTTTCTGGTGTCGATTTCAGTAGGAAAGTTTCCTTTTGTTGGAGGGACATGGAATTCTCACTGTTGGAGCTTTTGTTTCTTGCTTACCCTGTGGATGGTTGAACTGTGTGGGAAAGTTTGCTGCAGGATTTCTTGTTTTGTTTTTCACGCCTAAAATTTCTGCTAGGGTGCAGATGTTCACTTCATCCTGTGCAGCTCTGAGCATGGGGAGGCCCTGGCACAGATTCCCAGAGAAGTTGTGGCTGCCCCTGGATCCCTGGAAGATCAGGTTGGATGGGGCTTGGAGCAGCCTGGGATAGTGGAAGGTGTCTCCTTCTCCTTCATTAATTGTTTGAGGGCTTTGTAATTTCTGATGTTTCACTTTTTTGGTTATTTTTTTAATGAACTGTGTTTTAAGTGAGGCAAAGTTTTTCCCTCAGTTCTCGCTATTCAGAGCTTTGTTTGACCTGTTGTTCTTGGGTTATTTAAATTTCAGAGGCTGTTTTTTTTCTTTTTTCAAGTGAGGTGGAGAGTTTAGTTTAGCCCTTCCAAATGTGAGTGCGTGCTCTGGAGATTTAAATGCTCTATTAGGGTCTGATTAAAACATAAAATTAAATTGTGTATCATAATTTTACCTCCAAATTTAGATTAATTAAAAGCTAAATTGCCTATAACATCTTCCACTTTGATACTTCGGTGCCTTCCCATATGATCAGATGGAACTGGGAACTTTAAACAGTCAACTGAACACACTTTTACAGGAACAATGAGAATTAAATAGTCAGCTTTGGGTACTGCACCATTAGGATTACAAGAGACTGGTTATGAGAAAGATCTTTGTTTTACCCTGAAAGTTAATTTAAAGGAGAAAGAAGCATCCAGAATGAAAGTTTTAAGGAATTGTGATGTCTTAACCAGTAAAATCGTGTGTAGAAAACTCTTTTGGAAGTGGTTCTATACAGTTTTAGAGACTTGGCATTCACAAGCCCCTTTTAATACTTCATTGTCTTTCTTACTTTCCAGTAAGCTCAAAGTTCTAGTCCAAATCTTAAAATTTCAGAAACTAGAGATTATTAGAGGGATTATTGAGTAGTTCTCAAGGTGCTGAAAAGGAGCATTGAGGGATTGTACAGCTGATTTTGCTGGGGCCAAGGTGCGTTATGTATGTAAAAGGTGTTGCACATGTACCCAAAGATAGACTGAACACATTTTCCTGACTTGTGCTTTATTCTTATTTATTTGGGGCTCTATTTCATCTCGTTAAAGACTTTGGGTAAAATCTGGGTGGATCTGGAGCTTCACATCAGGCGGTCTTTCCAATGCTGACCTTTACTGCAATAATTCAGTCTGCAGGGAGGAGGGCCCTGCCCCTTGTGGCTCTTGCTTCAGAATCATTAATTTAAACATAATTAATCTGTTTACTGAAGTTTGTCCCTCTCATGCCACGACTTTATTCCTCCTTAGAATATGCACCTGGCAAGCTGTCCTCCAGATTTATCACATGTGCTTCAAATGGTCGGAGGAACAAAATGAAGACATTTTTCCTTAAATGCCTGACTGTCCTTGAAGCCTGGGGCTTTGCAGCAGACAGCCCTGACTGGAAATGGATGAGGAGTTTTTCCTCTGCTCTGGCTTTCAGCAAACTTCCATTTTCTTGCCCTTCAGGTAGGAAATGGGCTGTAACCTACTATGAGGTGGAAAAGAGTAGCAGAACCAGAGCAGATAGTGCTGAAAAGCATTTGAGGATGATTTTTTTTTTAAAGCTACTCAAGTATTCCAAATACTGTATTTTGTTTCCTGTCTTTTGGAAACCAGCCTGCTTGCAGAAATGCTGGAATTCTGAAGTGCTGCAACTTCTCTTTGTCCCTAGGGAAGAAACTGCTTTGGTATTGCAAACTCAGTGGAGCAGAAATTTATGAGCAGCCTGATTTATGCCCTTCTGTTGGGGAGGGAGGGATTCAAATAACTGGGAACCTCTGGAGGTAGAAACACTCGTTTTGTTTCTTCTGTGAAACGATGTGAAATGATCCCCCAAACATCCAGGGGGACCTGAACAAACTCCAGAAGAAGAGAGAGATTTTGGGCCAGGGCCTGGAGTGCCAGGACAAGGGGAATGGATTCCCACTGCCAGAGGGCAGCGATGGATGGGCAGGAATTGTTCCCTGGGAGGGTGAGGAGGCACAGGGTGCCCAGAGAGGCTCTGGGTGCTCTGGATCCCTGGAAGTGTCCAAGGCCAGGCTGAATTAGAAACCAGTTTGTAATAAACAATAATGATTCTTACTCCTGACGTAACAGACGTTTCCTTTACTGGTGCCATAAATTCCCTTTTGCTGTTCCTTTAGGAACTGTGGCCTGACAGTAATTAAGCAGTAATTGGTGTATGAAGGCAAGAGCTGTTCCCAGTAGCTAAGTATTGTTAGAAAATAATTTCATATATCCGATGGTATTCCAGCAGTTCTAAGCAATTTCGGGTTTATTATGTGCCATATGTCTGCCCAGCAGGACTTGGGATTTGGTTTAGCAAATGCAGTTGTTGTGTTTTATTGAATGCAGGTTTAAAAAGCAGCTTTTTTAGCTTGCCAGGGTGTATAAATATTTTTCTTTCCCCCCAACGTACGTTGCTCTCTCCCAGCCTTCTGCACAGCTTTTGGTCCATCATGTCATGTTAAGGCACGGGATTTTTGAGGAAGGGGAGGGATTTGGCCACTGTTTTTTCATTCCTTAAGGGTGAGTTTTGGTCAGAACTTGGACCTGAGGGCTAACAGCACTGGCAGAGCTCAGCTGAGTGCGGTTTTAGAGATGTTTCAACTCTCTACCACCAACTTGGCACATGAATGAGTTACAGCCAGCAGCTGCTGCTGCAGATCCATGGACCAATTAGACACAATATTTTGGTTTTCCTTTATTTTTGAGGGCTTTCTGCCTCTCTTTTTCTGAGGTTTAATTCATGAAAGCCAGTCTTGACGACATTTACACACAACCCTGACCGTCTACTTTGTCGCTAGCTGAGGCTGGGTGTGTCCCACTTTAGGGACAGAAAGAGAGCAGGCAGACACAGCAGCAGTGAGGGGATCAAACTCTTCCACTTTATTTACAATTTTCTACTTTTATACATTTGTACAGAGGTCCAGAGATTGGCTAGAGAGGTCACCACCTCTCAACCTGTGTGGTGGACATCACCATCAATCAATTCTTCTCTCAGGAGGAGAATGCAAACATTCCAAGAATAAACTTTGTTTACATGAAGAAGGCTACGTGAGAAACTTCTGCACAGAGGCAGAAAGGCAGAAAGCAGGGCAACACTACTTCATCTGAGTGGGGAACCCAGGAGTTCTGCTCTTGTTTGGGAGCACAGGTGTGGAAATGACTCCTCTGTAGGAAGACAGATTATTTGTGTTCGTTGAGGAATATCCTGATAGCCGTTAACTGTTAAAAGCTGACTTAAAATATCTCTTTCTACCCAAAAAAACTTTTGCTCTTGTTGCATCCCAGTGATGGATGAGCCTGATAGAGAGATTTAGCTCTTGGAACTATTAGACACGGGCATAATCCATTGTGGTTGGTTTGTCCTCAGCATTCCTGCTGGGATTAATGTCCTCTCCTGGTGGGCGATGAGGAGAGCAGTGCTTTTCCCGTCTCTGAAAGGTGTAGGGCACTGCCTGTGCTGCTGCAAGATGAGAGAAAATGCAGCAATGATTTCCCAGAGAAAGGCCACAGAGATGAATGTGAAGCAGTGATGGTGAAGTGTTGAGAATTTCTCATTTTCTTAAACATTTGGACTGTATTAAAAGACTACTTAATTTCTCCACAGAAACACAGGAGGTGGAAAGACATTTTGTTCATTTTCCCTGGGAATTAGTCCCACGCTTTCTCCCATTGTTAAGGTTTCATGAAATCCAGGGGAAATTCAGCAGAGGTTTAATTACAGGACTGTAAATAATTCTTTTCTGAGGAATAACTAAGTGATTTCAGGACTCTCAACCTGGAAAGGAAGGACAGAACAAGGATGTCATGGAGCTCTGTGATGACTGAAGGGAAAGGGGGCAAGGCTGGTAATTCCAACCTTGTCTATTGCAAGCACTGGGCTTATGAACACATGAAATAAGTTGTTACTGGACTTTTTTGTAATTCCTTCTTTTTTCAATTTTTTTTTGTGGTCCTAATGATCTCTCTTTGTTTGGATGCCTGATCAGCCACAGTTTTGTCCTGACTGATGATCTTCTGTCTTTGTAAGGGTGAAAAAGATTTCACTTCATGGGTAATTTAAATTTTTGAAGGTGGCTTCTTTTTTTCTTTTTTTTTTCCTTTTCATACAACTGGTATCAAAACTTCTCTTATAGGTGTTAGAACAAGGATATTGCTGCCTGTCCTATTGTGGGATCAGTAGTGGGGTGTGGAAACTGCTTTAAAACCTAAGAGTTTTCTGCCTCTGTCCCTATTCTTATTTCCAACACAGGTGCAGTCAACAGTTTTTTGGAAATAAAGCCAAAATTTTGCTGTATTGCAATTCTTTTTTCAAATGTAAGAGGCTCTTATTTGTAGAAGGAAATTCATAGCAGCCAATTGATACTAAAATCTTTATTTTTCTTAGCATCCTCTGAAGTAAGAATTAAGTTTGAATTGTTTTTCAGAGATCCCACCTTCTGTTTTGCAATTCATCCATTTGTTAGGCTTTTTAAATGGTGAAGAGAATTTAGTTTTAACACCAAATTTATGGTCAGATTGGCCATTTAATTAACTTTAGACAAAACTTTCATATGAAATAGGAATGAGCTTGGTGTCCTGCCACAAACCAAAATTACTCTGTGCTTTGGGACGCTCTGAATTGGATTTTTAGCAATGTTGTGCTGAATTATGCCATGGAAAGAGGGGAAGTGGCAGTGTAAGATGATTTTTAAACAGCAGTGGCACGAGCGATTGGAATGATGAGTGTGGCAGTATTTACGTGAAGTTTTTTTGCATAATGTGAAGAGAGTGAGTTACTGGGGGAGAGATAGCAATGATCCAGCTCATAAAGGCTGCACGCAGGAGAATAATTTCATTAAATACTCCAGCAGATCAGTAAATCCTTCAGCTGCCTTTTGCAGAGCAGTCAGAGCGCTGATGCTCTTCTGGGAGGAATTCACCTCCTGTTTCTTGCCTCTTCCCTCCACCCTGACATTTTGCTCAATCAATTTATTGCCTGGCAAAGCCCGCAAACAAAGCCTTCCAAGGCACTGAAGATCCCATCCACTTAGAGGCCTTTTCTGTTAATACCCTAAAAACCCTGTCGCTGATCCTTGGGTTGGAGTGCAGCCTGTCCTTCCCAGCCTCCCATGGCCAGCCCAGCTCCCTGGGCTTCCCTGCCCTGCTATTCCTTTTGCCTTAACAAGCATTTTCTGTGCTCTGCTTCCTGTTTTTCCCATCAATCTACTGACCTGACTTGGACGTTGCGCCAAGTCTCCGTGACTTTGGGTTCTTTGATATCAGAGACCTTCTGTGTCAGTTATCTCCAAGAGGAGGAAAAAAAAAATCCTTAATAAATACTCATTTCTATGGAATTCAGCTTGAGGAAAGGGAGGAATAAGTATTAATTGATTCCAGTTTATACAGATGGGACAAGGATTTGGTGTTCTGGTGAAAAATGGAGGGGAGATGCGATGAATTCAGCAGCGTTGGGAAACTTCAGTGCTCTTCAACTTCTTTGGATTATCCAGCAGAGTTTTAATCCTCAGAATTTTTGTAGCCCATAAATATTCTTGGAGAGTGATTCTGGTCGTTCCTTACATGAGCTAAATTCTGAATTTGAAGTGGCTGAAAACCTGGTGTCCCTGCCCATGGCAGGGGTTTGGAATTAAATGATCTCAAAGATCTTTCACAACCCGTTGTATGATTTTATAATTCCTGTAAAGACAGGAAGATAACAACCCCAAATTCCAGACTCTTTGAGCACAGCTTCCTCCTTTCAAGAACTGAGAAGGAGAATTTATTACTTTAGAGGGAAAATGGTTAATTTGAGTTGAAAAGAAATCGTGGGCAGACACTAAGAAATAGAGCAGTTGGGTCATTTGATGTTCCTAATGAATTTGAAAGCTCCCTATCTTGTTTAACTTCCAGTTTGGAGCACAACTGGTAAAATATCCTGAGCAGAATACTTTGATTTTTGGCTGATATTTTCCATGCTGGACACCCTGCTCTTCAGGAGACTTTGGGGAATATTTGTGTTTGGGAGGGAACTTGGGACAAAAAAAAAGACAAGCATTTAAATGTGACTTTTAAAAAATGGTTCAATCTCAAATTCTTTTTGAAGCAATTCCAATGATGCTGAACGTGGGGCATAGTTCCCAAGAGCAGTTGTGTGATATGGATGAATTTCCTGGTTTTCCATTATAAAATAAGGGGGGGTTGGGATGAGCTCTACTCTACCACCACCTGTAGAAGATTTAAGATGTCTTGTGATTAAAAGTCACAAATGTGGTAAAAATCGCAGTGCTCAGTTGGGCAAAGGGCTTTCCCTGCGAGAAGACTGTTCAAAACCAAAACTTATGTTGAAGGGCACAAAACAGAAACACCAGGATCTAATTCCTAAAAGGAGACTTGAGCGCAGAAACTCAACATCCACTTCCATAACTTCCCATTGCTCTGGGGGTTTTCCTGGTGGGACAACTCCTGAGCCAGATTTTGCCATCTGCCTCCATCAGACGTGTTTGCAGCCATGTGAGGTGTTTATGATTGCACACTAAGTGGTAACTAAATGTAGACTTGCATTTCTGCCTCTCTGGATTTGTTCTATAAAGGTGTAAATGATGTTTAAAGCATAGGGAAAATGCTTCCTGCATAAAAGGTTTCAGGAGGAGCTCAACAGAACTTGGAAAACAGTTCAGTTCCAAGAGTGGAGGAAAATTCTGTGAGGATGTATCCAGAGATTGATTTCAACACAAGGATAATGTGGTTTAGAGCCATGATTGAGGTCTCCTGTGCTGAGGTGATTTATGGCCACCTTGTTAACAGGAGGTGGAAGTTGTTCCAGGGTAAATCCAGGTCTTGTTCCAGGATAAATCTGACTCTTGAGGGGAGTTTTGAAGAGTTGCTGCCCTCCCATCCCAGTAGGTGTCCAGTCTAAGTGGCCTCAGAGGTGGTTTAGCCAAAGCTGGATTCTCATGAACTTTTTTCACTTTTTTTTCACAGCCTTGCTCTCATTCTAACTTTGATTTCTTCCTTTCCCCCTCGACATTTCAAAGTGGTGTGGCAGTACCCAAAATCCTGGCATGTGGTGCTTGAGGTCTGACAAAAATCTGCTCCTACCAAGTTTAAAACAATCTGATTCCCTCAAGATGCAATTAATGAGAAAGCACCGAAAATTTAAACTTCAGAATCAGGGTAAGGCTGTTCAGCAGCATTGATGTCATTACTGTGATGTTCTCTACTTTTTTGTGCCACCTCAGACTGTGTCCTCGGGTCAAGTGGCACTGCTTCTGTCTGGATCCTATTTTGGATAATTTCCCAAAGGCCTCTTTAGAGATTTTTTTGCCTTGATTTTGATGGCTTCCCTCCAAGGCTAAACATCTTATTGTTATCAGGATATTTTGTCTTGAAAGATTTTTCTTCGCAGTTTTCCCCCTCGGGGAGGAATGCCTCACATCAGTTGTGTGAATCAGGAGCCAGCTCCACAAAAAAAGCTCTTTTCACTGCAGATATCCTGGGATCACTGGGGCTGGAAAATCCCTCCCAGCCCATGGAGTCCAGGCTGTGCCCAGTGCCCACCTTGTCCCCAGCCCAGAGCACTCAGGGCCACCTCCAGCCATGGGCACTCCAAACCTCCCTGGGCAGCCCCTGCCAAGGCCTCAGCACCCTTTCCATGCACAAATTCCTGCTGCTGTCCAAGCTGAGCCTCCCCTGGCACAGCTTGAGGCCCTTTCCCCTTGTCCTGTCCCTGTTCCCTGGCAGCAGAGCCCGACCCCCCCTGGCTGTCCCCTCCTGTCAGGGACTTGTGCAGAGCCACAAGGTCCCCCCTGGGATGTGTTGTCACTCTTGGAATCAGGTCATTGTTGAAACAGCTGGATTTAATCCCAAATTTCCCAAAACATGACTGCCTTATGCTCAGGTGTAGAACCTTCCCTCTTCTCTGGTGTGTGCTGAGGACCGATGTGATGGAAAAGGAGTAAAATTCAGATTAGGTGAAGTAAATTTCTTACTCCAGGCAGTTTCTTTAGCTTGGAACAACTGTAGAGAATGGTGAGGAAACTCACATGTAATTTATGGACTTTTATACGTTTTACTCAATTTATATCACACAGCTGGGGGGGGGGAAATCAAACATATCAATTAGCAACTGAATTAAGCCATTAATCTGTTCTGTTCAGCAGATATTCCTCTGATTCACTGCATGTTTTGGAGAGAGGAAATGTGTCCCTGAATCCTATACCTGAGGTGAGGTGCACAGCACTACCTGGGGGTTCCCCCGTGGCTCCTTCAGGCACTTTGCAAAAGCCCTGAAGCTCGGTCTGTCCTTGTTTTAATCTGCATAATTAAATCTACTGTTGTTTGGAGAGGTAACAACTGGGAGTAGAATGTTTTCTCTGTTCTCATGACTTCCTGAACAAGCCAGAGTGTTTAGCAGGCATGAGGAAGATTTCTCTGTGTGTGTTCTTGCTTTTATTCTTGTCTGTATTCCTCTAGGACAGAAATATTACAGCCTCGTGGGAAAAATTTGCTGCTGCAGCAGCTTTGCTGATCAAGATTTCAGTTGATGTCTTTGATGTCTCTTTTTTGCAGCAAGTAATCCTTGGGAATTTTTCTTTTCCATGTTTTAAACTGCCAGAGGGCAGCAATGGATGGGATATTGGGAAGGAATTGTTCCCTGGCAGGGTGGGCAGGCCCTGGCACAGGGTGCCCAGAGCAGCTGTGGCTGCCCCTGGATCCCTGGCAGTGTCCAAGGCCAGGTTGGACTTTGGGGCTTGGAGCAGCCTGGGATGGTGGAAGGCAGAACTGGATGGGTTTTTACATCCCTTCTGGTCCAAACCAGTCTGATTTCTGAGGTGGAGTTAGATTTTTTTTGGATTCCTTGTGTTTGACAGAGGAGTGCAGGGTCCCCCAGTGTCCTTCCTGAGCCTTTGTCCTTCTCTGGAGTCTCTTTTTTGAAAGGATGGCAGCAAACCCTTTGTTTAATGCTCCAGGGGCTTCCTGTTGTCCTACATAATGTCACTCTAATTTAGGCCCTCTTCTTCTCCCTCCTAATGTTCCCCAGCATTTTGTTTACTTCAGCTGGGTACCCTGAGCCGCTTCCTCTGAGGGGAAAATAGCTGCAAACTGACAAAATCCCAGTCCCTCTCTGCATTCATGAATATCTCATTTGTCCCAGCGTGCCTTTCTATCCAAATGAAGATTCCTTTCCCAAGCTGCCCAGGTACTAAATGCATTTAGATCCTGTCAGTGCTGCTGACAGTCCTCTGCTTGTAGCCAGGGCTGAACTCTGGGGCTGACAGACTTTCACCTGGCACTCCATTCCACGCTCTGCCACCTTCCCCTCCTCACCCAGCAGTAGTAAAGTGTGTGGGCCAGCTCATCTGGCCTCTTCGCTCGTAGTTTTCTCTTGTTTTTACAACTGAATTGCGCTAAAATGGTGTTTCCCACAGTTCAGCCTTTTGTTTTGGACAGCCAACCTCACACCCCACGGCGCTTTCCTTTTTCTCCTACCTCACTTTACACATTTTAGGAGAAAAGCCACAAAAATTGAGTGAGCAGATTCAAACACTCCTAACCTCAGGCCTTCTGCCAATCCCATGGAATACTTGCTTGGGTTGAAAGGCGTCTCTTCTGAGACTAAATGAAAACTAATTTTATCTTCTCATTTCACCTTTAGAAGGAATGTTTCTTGTAATTCTATGGTTATGTTCTTGCTGCTGGGGCCTTTTTTATCCCTCACCATCCTGGCAGCCTGAGGACACCGTGGACAAAACCCCAGGAGGGAGCACATCACTTCCCTGGGCACTGCCCACCTGTAGTGACCTTTCTGCTGCAGGAATGCCTCCTCCCCTTTGGTCAAAGGAGCTGTCTCAGGGTCGTGTCCAGAACTCCACCCTCTCTCCTGTAGGAATTATCATGACTTCCGAGTGTGTTCCTCTTCCCTGACTTCAGCAGTGAGCAGGAATCCGTGCTGGGTGTCACCAACTCTCAGCAGCTGCTGTTTGGTGACATTAACAATCACACTGACATCTCTCAGGTTCAGCCCTGTGCTTCTGAGGTGCTGAAGTTCCCTCTTGAAGGGTTGTGGACAGAGCAGCTTCCAAGATGGATTGGCATTGTGTTGCCCTGAGTTTTCTGCCTTCTGTCTTTTTCTCACACAGCTTCATCTAAACAATGTGTATTTTCAAAATGTTTACATTCTTCTCCTCTGAGAGAAGAAATAATTGATAGTGGTGTCCACCATCCAGGTTGAGAAGTGGCAACCAGAAGTAGCCAATCTCTTGACCTCTGTAAAAATATATATAATGGGTCAGATTTTTAATAAAAAAGAAAAATTTGTTCCTTCACTGCTGTAGTGAAAGCTTCATCTCAGTGTTCCAAAAATTGGGACACGCCCAACCTCAAGAAACCACAACGTTGCTCACTCTTCCGTGGAAAAGGAAAGCCCAACTGCCCATCATAAACTTTGTCTTCTGTGTTCTCCTTCCACCTGAGTGCCTTGGGTACCCTCTCCTCTGTGCTCTTGTCTGATTGTGAGGGTTTTTATCCTGGGGTTTCTGCTGCTGAACCTTGGGCCAATTTATCTTGCTGCGGGTAAAAGAGTTCTCTTCCCTAATTTGTGAAGTTTGGTTTATTATCACCCAGATAATAAACCAAATATCACCTTGGTTTATTAGGATCCCAGAATGGATTGGGCTGGAAAGGATCTCAAAGCCCATCCAGTCCCACCCCTGCCATGGGCAGGGACACCTTCCACTGTCCCAGGCTGCTCCAAGCCCCAAAGTCCAACCTGGCCTTGGACACTGCCAGGGATCCAGGGGCAGCCACAGCTGCTCTGGGCACCCTGTGCCAGGGCCTGCCCACCCTGCCAGGGAACAATTCGCGCCCAATATCCCATCCAGCCCTGCCCTCTTTCAGTTTAAAGCCATTCTGCCTCATCCTGCCATTCCAGGCCCTCATCCAAACTCCTTCTCCAGCCTCAGAGGTTCAGATCTGATTCTTGAACTTGTGATAATGCCCTGGCAGGAGCGTGGTGCCTCACTGATGTGCCATGGGGAGGTCACTGAGTGTCCGTGCTGTGCTGGCTGTTTCCAGCCCATTCAACTTCACCAGCTCAACCTAATGTCTTTTAAACACCAGTTTTTTTAATGGAATTCATAGAAATGGCAGCTCAGTACCAATGAAAATATCAAGTAGGATGATGAAAAGTGAGTGGAGGAGGGGGAGAATATTACCAGGAGCCTGTGGATGTGTACAGGCTGTCCATTCCTTGAGTGATCTCTGCATCTTTGAGTGCATTTCCTTGTTTGCTTTTGTCCATTCTCCCACATCTGGTCTCAGTCAGAGACAAACTTGTGACCTCGTGTGGGTGTAAGGGTGCTGTTCATTTCAGGAACTGTCAGAAAACAGCATTGCTTTTTTTCCTTTATGAGATGTTACAGGAAATTGGTGAAACAATCTTATTTACTTTGACAGCTTCTGAAATTTGAGAATAGCCCACTTTTAAAACATTGCTCTGAGTAATATGTTATTGCTGGGTTCTTAAGCTCTGGTTTTAGTGGTATTTCCTTCAAGGACCTTACTGTTACTTGGACACCTTAATAGTTTCTTAAATATAAACATTTGTAAACACATTTTGGTTGATCTTTTAGAAATAACTGCCAGCACAGGCCCTATGAGTAAAGTATCTAAATAAACGATGAGATGTTTCATGTCTAACAAAACGGCTTAACCCATTCCAAGGGATGTGCTGCCTTTATACTGAAGAAATTTTCTGGAGGCATTTGAAATGTAGGATTGAGGTTCTTGTGCATCACTTCCACCATGGGTGTTCCCTCCATCTCAAAGTTTGCTGGGGATGGTGTGCAACTGTCTCTGTTGCACAATACTGGGGTGAGGTGTGGTGCTTTTCCCTGGATTTCCCTGTTTCATAACCCAGTCATATCCCAGGGGGATTCTGCCCCTGGGCTCAGGTGAGACCCCACCTGCAGAGCTGCCCCAGCCCTGGGCCCAGCACAGGAGGGACCTGGAGCTGCTGGGGAGAGTCCAGGGGAGGCTCCAGGATGAGCAGAGGGATGGAGCAGCTCTGCTGGGAGGAAAGGCTGGGAGAGCTGGGATTGTTCAGCCTGGAGAGGAGAAGCTTTGGGGTGACCCAGCTGTGGCCTTCCAGGGCCTGAAGGAGCTACAGGAAACATGGAGAGAGATTTTAGATAAGGGCCTGAAGTGCCAGGACAAGGGGATGGCTTCCCATTGCCAGAGGGGAGATCTAGGTGAAATATTGGGAAGGAATGGTTCCCTGTGAGGGTGGGCAGAGTCTGGCACAGGGTGCCCAGAGCAGCTGTGGCTGCCCTTGAATCCCTGGAAGCTTGGTTGGATATTGGGGTTTGGAGCATCCTGGGACAGTGGAAGGTGTCCCTGCCCATGGCAGGGGTGGGACTGGATGGGCTTTAAGGTCCTTTCCAATCCAAACCATTCTGGGATTGACACCCAGCAGTGAGCTGAACAGGAGGGGAATTTTGCGGGCTGAGTTGGCTCACTTCAGCAGGGCCAGAGCAAGGAGGAACAGCTGTCCCTGCCCATGGATGGGGGAATGGATGAGAGGGTCTACAAGGTCTCTGCCAACCCAAACCATTTCCATACCAGTAATCCCAGGCACGTGTAGCCTACCTCCAGCCTGGAAACAGTTCCCTGTAGCAGCTGGGCACCATCTAAAGATCCTGGCCAGGATTTTCTGAAAAGCCAGAAATCCATCTGAAAAGTGCTTGCACTTCTCCCAAAGTCATCTCTGTAATTTTCCTGTCTCCACAATATATTGTAAGATCCCATCTTTGTCTCTCTTCTGTTCCTCAGAAGCCATTTCTTGCTGGATATTTGACCAAGGAGATACTTGAGCAGATCAAAACTCACATGTGGGTGTTTAAATCCATCCCCAGCAGCTCTGGTGGGCTCTCAGTGCCAGCTGTCCCTGGATGAGTGCCCTGTGCTCATCCCAGCATGTGGGCACACCCCAGCTCTGAACACATCAATCACCCACAGATCCAACAGAACAGAAATATCTGGAAATGTCACATCAGTTCCTGCATCCAGCAGTGGGGCAGAAGCACTTCTGGAGGGGTGGAAGAGAAGGATTTGCTTGGGAGTTGTGGAGGCCGAGTGTCTTGGAATAGCCAGCCTGGGTGGATGAAAGCCCGGGGTGTCCTGTGTTTTAAGGAAAGCAGGGATCCAGAAAATCCAGGAGGTGAAATGCTGAGTGTTGGGGGTTGATGGTGCAGCACTGAGGTGTGAGGTTATCTGGAGAAACAGAGGTTCGGGAGATGGATATATGTGATTGTCAGAGGGCTGAAAAGCAGCTGGAGGGATGAAGAGATTCAGAAGGTGGAATGGTTAAATGGAGATGGAAAAATCATGGAATCATAGGATGGCTTGAGTTGGTTAAAGCCCATCTTATCCCACCCCGTGCCATGGGCAGGGACACCTTCCACTATCCCAGGCTGATCCCAACCTGGCCTTGGACACTTCCAGGGACCCAGGGACAGTCACAGCTTCTCTGGGGCAGTGAAGAGAGGAAAGTGATTCCAGAGTTGTGAATCCTTTTAAAGATGTCCAAATGTGAGTAAAGATTTAACTACCTTCTTTCCCTCCCAGCCCACAAGCTCAGAATCCAATCCAGGCATAATCAAATGTATCTGCCTCAGTTATGGCCAGCATCTATTAAGAAGCAACAAGAGGGATTTTTAAGGGTAAGACCCCCCCCCCCAAAAAAATACTGGGAAGGAAAATGATGGAGCAGAGGAGTGGAAGTGTGCTTGAGGCTTGAGAAATGCGCTGTCGGATCAGGGAAAGCCTGGAGAGCAGAAGGGCACAGGAGTGTTGGGAGAGGCCGTTCAGGAATGGTGGGGACTAGTGGGTTTGATGTGCTGAACTGACAGGGAAGGAGAAGATGGGGAAGGCCAAGACCCCCTTTGGGGCTGGGGTGCTGTTGGATGGGAGCAGGAGGAAGGTGAAGGTCAGACTTAAAGAGCAGAGGCAAAAAGGAGGTGAGGGACAGCACAGATGTGCTTAAAATAATGCAAATGTGGCCCAGGACTCCATTAACAGACTCCAGTCCAGCTGTCCAGGCTGAGGAGGCTTCCCAAGAAAACTGGTGAGGTGTGAGAGGGGTCTGGAAATACCAGGTTGGATATCTGAGGTTGGTTGTGTTGAAGGCTCCTTGTGCACAGGGCTCAGGGGTTAAATAAATAATCAGTGATTTATGTGCAGGATGTGGTCACTGATAATGCACCAAGGGCCTGATAAAGACAAAACTGATTTCCTGATTTTTTTTCTAGAAGAGAAACCTGAATTCCTGTGAAATGGCTTAATTTAGGCTGGGCTGTGTTGAGGGGCCTGGTCTGTGGAGGGTAAAAGCCACAAGGGGATTGTCCCTGGATTACGGGGAGTTAATGGCTGATGGGCACTGGTGGCAGAAGGAATGTTTGGGATTTTTTGGGAATGTCCCAAAGGTGTGGAGGAAGGCAGGCTGACTCCTGCACAAATGAGATGTGCATTTGTTTTTTAGGGGATTTTTGAGTCCTGGTGCAGACTTGTGGCAGCTCTCTGGCTTAACCAGCCTTACTATTTGGCATCTGGCCTAACTTCCAAAGCCAGGCCTAACTTCTGGCCTGGTAATCTCCAGCACCAAAATCTTCAACTGGTTCGGGAAGAGGCTGGATGAAATCTCTGCTCAGGGAGGTGTGCACATGTTAATTCTGACATGTCATGCACTGAGCTACTCAAACACAGCTCCTGCCACTACTCCAGGGTGTATTTAACACTATTCCTGCTGTAGTGACTACAGGCAAGTAGCAACACTGATTTTTGGAAAACTGACAAGTTCAGTGTATTTTTTTAATTTACAAAATTTAAATAAAATCCTCTCAGAGAAGGGAAGAGGCAGCATATAAATTCTACTTGAAAAAAATGTTGTTTTCTTCAATAAAGTGAATGCACTTAACTTAAATGCAATTAACATAAACGTAATTAATCTGGGTCACGTTCATTGTCCCGGTTTAGTTTGGGATGTTTCCCTTTTTATAACACTAGCCAGTTTTTCAGCCATAAGATGTGGAGACAGTTCCTGGTGTGCTGTAAGGAGCACTCAGGGGTTTGTCAAGGGGCTCTTGACAAAACATTTGCTGGTGTCAGAGAGATTTTACCTGTTGGATTCTCTCCTCTGTGTTATGTAATCCCAGGGAAGGATCCTTGGAGAGAAACTGCTCTGGCAAGGAATAAATGGTGAAGTTTTTGGGGTGGAATCCAATACCTGTCTTGCAGTAAAAGCAATGAAACTGATCTTTGCACTTTTCTGTTGAATTATATTTTCATTATTAACATACACATTTAATGTCTATTAACATACACATTTAACTTTAATGTGTAACTTCAGCTCCGCGTGCACATTTTGTGAAGACAAAGGTTATTGAAGAATGAATGGAGCTGCTCCTGCCTAATATGGGTTGTATTTCTTTTAATCTTTTTATGTTAATGTTAATTTTCAGCTGAAGTCTCCTGGCTCTGGTATCAGGTTTAGGATATCTTTGCTCCCTCTTCTTTCTGGAGGCACCATCTGCACAGCAGGAGTTTCAGATGAACAGTGTCACAGCCAAAGAGCTCCTGTTGTGACTCCAAACCTTCTGTGGAAACAATATTTTGTGGGTGAAGTCCGTACAAAGGGGTTGGAAACAAGAATAAATAAATTCATAATGCATGAAAAAATGGGATTTGTGGACAGGGAGAGTTGTAATTCTGTTAATCCACTCACTAGCTGCATTGCTTGTTAAAAAGACAGGAAATAAATCACCGCTAGCAATGGAAGCAGGAAACAAAAGTGCTCTTCTCTCCCTTTCTCAGTTATCCCATAAAGCTCCTTTCTATTTTTGGGAGTTCTGTTGAGTTTTCTCTGTGCGAACCTTCCATCAATTCATCAGTCTTCTTTGTTCAGTGGGAATCAGCAGCATTAAATAGTTTTAATGCTTTTAAATCATAATCCTGTAGGATGTTCTGCTGGAAGGAGGGTGGTAAAGTACCCTTGGAGTGTCTGGACAGGTTTCCCTGCCCACAGCAGGGTTTGGAATGAGATGGGCTCTAAGGTCTCTTCCATCCCAAACCATTCTGAGATTCTCTGGCTACCACATAGAGGTGGAAAATAAAGAACTTTGTAACTGATATAAGGTAGAAAAATAGTTGGTTTGGGGTTTTGGGGGGTGCAGAATTGAAATAAACGTAGAGATTTCTGCATTGAAGTAAAAATGGCTTGTTAATTAACTTTTACATTGCATCCTTCCCAACCAGGCCGAGGGGCAGCTGTGGTGTTCTCACTGAAGTTTGAAAAGAATTTTGAGCTCTGTTACTGAGGCTTTACTTTGGTCTTGCAGTGGCATCTCATCTACTCCTAGAGAGTTATTTCTGCAAGAAAAGCACAGAAAATAACAGGCTTAAAGAGTGGGGCAAAGAAAGGAACAAAACCAATAGTCGTTAGAAGAAAGGTGGCAAGCAGGAATATTTGAAATTGAATTATTTGAATGGAGATGCAGAGAAAATGATGGGGAATTTCAAGTTGCTGGTGAAATTTTACTTCAGATCCTCATATAAACTGTCATCATTTTTTCCTTGTTCTTGTGTCTTTGCTTTTTGAAAATGCTGCCTCTGAGTGAGGGTAAAAACTCCAGAGCTTGATACACAAGGACAAAGGACAGAGACAGCACCAATGTTCCACTTTTTTAATGTGTTTATTTATGTGCCACAGGCCCAGCAGCTGGGAAAAGGGAATTGAGGTTGGGAGCAGGTTTGATCTTGAAATTTCATCTTAAAAATCTTCACGTTCCTGAAAGGTCTTATCCAAGAAGAGGAGAATGATAAAATCCAACTCAAGCATGCCAGTCCCAGAGCATGAGAGCACTTTAATAGGATTGAGTAAATCCAAGAGTCCATAGGCTGAAATACTCATGTGTTAATTGCTCAAGAAGTGTCAGTGAAATAAAACCTGGAGTAGTGTTTGGATTTTTGGAACCTCCAAAGCTGGAGAAGGGGCTGGATTTGCACTCTAAATTATTCACTGTAGCACCAGCACAGCCAAATATTTGCTTATGCTTGAATAATTCTTCAGGAAAGCATTTAAGCAGATATTTGACTTTAGCAAACAGATTTAGTCACACTTGCAGCTGAATCAGAGCCAGAACTGGTTTTACCTCGAAGGTGAGGTCTTCCTTCCCTGGCTTGTCTCCTGGCTGGAGGGGGCTGTGAGATGGGATCTGGGACTGGGCATGGCAGGGAGGCTGTGGGCTGATATTCACCCTTCCAGGGTGTTCCAAGCTATCAGAGGTGATTCCTCAGCTGGAATTAGGGTTTGTCTTTGTGGTTAAGCCCCAGCTGAGGCTGTTGTCCAGCCTAGCAGATGTGCTCTGGATGTGCCCCACCAGTGAGAGGGGTTCAGGGCATTGGAGGGAGGCTGTGAGCTGATCTTCAGCCTTCCAGGATGTCCCAAACTGCCAGAGGTGATCCCTGAGAGCTGGAATGCTGGAATTAAAATTTATTTTTCTGGTTCAGCCCCAGGTGAAGGTGTTTTCCAGCAGATGTGCCTCACCAGTGAGAGAGGCTCAGGGCCTGGTTGTGTCAGGGAGTTTGTGGGATGAAATCCATCTTCCCAGGGTGACCTGAGCCACCAGAGGAGATCCCTGAGCTGGGATTAGGGTTTGGTTTTGTGGTTGAGCCTCAGGTGAGGGTGTCTTCCAGCAGATGTGCTCTGGATGTGCTCCCCCAGGGAGAGAGGCTCAGGACCTCCCCATCAGAAGTAACCCCTCTGAGATATTTAATGGAATTCATGGATATGAACTCTGTACCAGCTGAGGTGACTTGAGTGCTGAACAGCACTGTGAGGCAAACAGAGTTGAGATATTTTTGGTGTGTGTCTGTTCTGTAGTTAAATAATATTTTAGAAGCTTTTTGCTCGTGCTGGCACTTCAACAGAATTGTTTTGGTGACCAAAATCATTTGGGACACAGAGTTTTAATGATCTGTAGCTTTAACCAAGGTACACTGTCAGACTCTAAAGCAAGCTCCTCTTCTTTTTTGCTTCTCTAAGAGGCTTTTTCCTGCTGTTTTACTGGCATTTCTGATTTATTATGGAACCAGTTCTCCTGAATAAGAATTTGCACTCCCTATTATGTCTACAAACTTTAAGAGAGTTCAGCTGAGCAGTAATAATGATGAACCTTATAAAAAAAAAGTCCACTATATTTTTTTTGCTGTGTTAAAGCAATTCAGTTGCATCAACCTTTAAAAAATAAACACTTTTAAAGATTTATCGCAATTGTAGGGTGCAAAGAGCAAAGCAAAATGCAAAAACCACTAAGGAAAATGGGAGACTCCTGGTGCTTGAAGGAGCTCAGGCTTGTTATGTAAATAATAGCCCAGATGGAAATGGGTATTTAATTCCTTTTTAAATGCTGGGTTACTCAACCAGCCACAGCAGTTTCTCAGGAGCCATTGTTCTTGACAAATAAATAGCAAATATTTGTTTGTGTGTCGAATGAATTAATAATGCTCACTTAGTGATTTCTGTCAGAGTTTGTCAGGGCTTCGAACCCACAGTAGGAGCAGAAACTGCAAAGTGTTTGTCTCTGAGTTGTTTTCGGATTCGCTGCTGGTGGAGAACACTCAGAAGTTGTTGCTGGTGGCAGTTTGGGTGGTGTGGGCACTTCCATAGTCCAGGTTTCCCATGGGAATTGGGTGTGGATGTGGCAGTGCTGGTGTGAGGGAGCCAACACCTCTGGCTTGTGGCAAACCTGGCCCCCAAATTTAGATTTTTTTTTTTTTTCCCATTGAATTCTTTCAAGTAGTCAAGAAACATGGGGAGCTGTTAAAATTAATCCAGAGGAGGCCATGGAGCTGCTCCAAGGGCTGGAGCCCCTCTGCTCTGGAGCCAGGCTGGGAGAGCTGGGGATGCTCACCTGGAGAGGAGAAGGCTCCAGGGAGAGCTCAGAGCCCTGCCAGGGCCTAAAGGGGCTCCAGGAGAGCTGGAGAGGGACTGGGGACAAGGGATGGAGGGACAGGACACAGGGAATGGCTTCCCACTGCCAGAGGGCAGGGCTGGGTGGGATATTGGGAAGGAATTGTTCCCTGGCAGGGTGGGCAGACTCTGACACAGGGTGCCCAGAGAATGGTTATTTATTTTGGCAAAGGCCATGTTCCCCCCTGCTCCAGATTCTAATGAATGCAAAGTTTTAAATCCTGTAATAACATCAGATCTAAAAGTAAATAATTATCGGAAGTTACTGTCATGTTATAATTCCTCTAAATATATTCAAAGCGCTTGGATGTCATAACTCATGTTTAGACTGGTTTTGCTTTTAATTTACCCTTAGCATCCCTTAAAACTTAAAATTAGGATATTTTTCAGAAAAATACTGAGTTTTGTTGACATTTTGTGTGACTGTACAGATCTTCCTTCTCTCATGATTTCATAGCTGTTCCTTACCCTGTCTGGAGTTCAGCCTTATTTCTTAGACGTTGTCAACCTTTTGGCACTTTGTGGTAAATTGTGATTTGTTCTGAGCTATTTCCAAGTTAGCAGAGTCATTTAAACTTAATAGTCTCATTTTCTGTACTTTATACTCCTGGCTTTTGGGGTTTTATTTGTTTGGTTGGGTTTTTTTGGTTTTTGTGTGTGTGTGTTTTTGTGGTTTTTTGGGGTTTTTTTTTTTGTCTGCTACAAATTGAAGGAAAAAGCAGGATTTTTCTTCTGTTGTAGTCCAGTTGCATAGCGAGCTGCATATTCTGGGAGCAGCAGTGTTGCTATCCTTGTGGTTTGACATTTCATCAAAATCAAAAATAAATCTGTCAAGATTCCATCCTAAAAATCTCTCAGGAGCAGACTCCACTCAAGGGTGTCAGATGAGCTCTGAATAACTTTCTAAAATAGAACATTGTGATTGGGGAGCTGGATTTATTTTGTTTTTCAAGGTTGTAAAATCAAATATCAGAGGCCTCCGAAGTGAGTTTCTGCACTTCTTTTTAGGTCTGATAACACCTAAAATCTTTGGATGGGATTTTCCTTAGACTGACCTGAAGACCCCAAGAGTCTCCTGAATTTCTGTGTTCTGGGATTTGAGGTTTAAAAGGTTGGAGGGAAATACCAACCAATGGAATAACACTGCTTCAAGTGGAAAAGCAGCTGAGCCCAGTTGCTTCAGGAACTTTTGTTAATAGGGATGGAAATAGTGGTGAAATACTGAGAAGTTCCCATCCCCAAAATTCCCAGGAGGTTTGATAATGATGATTAATTGGAATCTATTTGGGTAATGTGGAAACAGCCTTGATTTCCCAGTAGTCAGCAGGAATATATCATGATGAAAGTAATTTGGGGTTTTTTTGAAGGGTCTGTTGCAAATTCCAGAATGACTTTGGAATGGGCTGAGTGGCAGTTTGGATGGCAGTAGCGAAATGAGCGTTTTGGGAAGGAGAAGGGAGGGACAAGTCCCTTTTGAGCAATTCTGGTCTCCTCTCACCTGGGAATAGTAGTTCCTTTGGGAAGAGTCTGGAATTCTCCTTCGAGCTGTCTCTAACTTCCTGTTTTGCCCCAAATTCCCATTTAAGCTGTTGGGGTTGCTCTCTCCTCTCTGCGGTTGTTCCCTAATTCCCTGAAAGGAGCTGAGAGTGAGGAGAGGAGAGCTGGGTCGCTTCTCCCAGGGAATAGGTGAGAGGATGAGAGGAAACAGCCTCAAGTTGTGCTGGGGGAGGTTTAGATCAGATATTAGGGAAAGGTTCTTCATGGAAAGGGTTGTAAAGCACTGGGAAGGGCAGTGGTGGAGTCTCCATCCTTGGGAGTGTTCAAGGCACATATGGATGTGCCATTTGAGGACAGGGGTTAGTGGTGATCATGGGTGGTGGTTTTGGTTGGTCTTAATCACCTGAATGGTCTTTTCCAACCTTCAGAATTCTGTGACTCCACAATTCCCTGCTGGAAAGTGGACAGAAACAGCTGTAGGAAGGGCATGGGAAAAGAAGGAGGATAGAGGAGAAAGGAGGGTGTTTTGCATGGGTTGTGTTGGAACTCTGGTCATTGAGAATTTTAGGCTTTCTGTGCTGGCAGGCACTGACCCTCAAGAAAACACTGCATTGACCTGAGGCCTTAGAAAAGGCTTCCGAAATTGAGTGACTGCACTGGGATTATGGGTGTGGAGTTTGAATAGAAGTCTGTGATATCACATGGTGGAAAACTTAGAGTTTAAGGTTTTAGAATATAGAAATATATATAAAGCAAGATGGAGGCTTTAGGGGGTGGACACCTTCAGGGGTCTGGGTGGTATTTTGTAATTGGGTAGAACAGTCCACATTGCCTGCCATGGGTGGTTGGTTATTGGGTTAAAAGTAAAAATAATTTAGGTGTTATTTCTTAATTGGACAGCTTGTCCTTAAAAGGCCTTGTAGAGAGAGAGAGACAGGGCTCCATTTTTTGATTTGTTAGCCAGAAGTGCTGAAGAACTCACGGTTTTGTGCGACTGTAATAGAGATAAGAATTAATAAACATCTGAGTCTGAACACGAAACACCGTCTCAAGTATTTAATCCCAACTCTGGCAAAAAGAAGATTAAAGTAACAGCTTGAATTCCTGGGTTCTGTGGCCTGGAGCTGCTCTGTCACCACAAACATTGGTCTGAAATGGGAATGAACACTCCCACGAGATATCTGTGCTGAAGCTTTCCCTTATTTGATGGCCAATATTGAAGTTTTTCCCTGAACTGCTGCCTGTTGCAGCCTGCACCAACCTCCTGCTGCTGGACAGGCTGGGAAGAGTCCAACCTGAGAGGAGGTGGAGCTTGGAAAAGCCTCTCTCCATCCTTAACTCCCGGATGAGAAGTGCAGCAATCTGTTCAGTGTAGAATTCGAAATGATTTTGTCGCTGCCCTTTACTGGATTTTATTACCAACATTCTGGAGAAATAGTCACCTGCAATCCATGGCTTTTACAAAGGGGAAAGGAGCTGTGCTTGCTGTGAGGGAGCCTCGTAAATCACAGCTTAGAGTAACTGAATTTGGGAAAAACTTCTGACNATACGGGCCACCCAGTCTGGCTTATTACATTTCCCTACTTGCTCTCCTTCTTCTGTAGGAAAAACCCCCATAGGTTCTCCTCAAAAACTCCTGGCACACAATTATTTTGCAAGTTTGTTTGATTTTTAATAAATGCAGCTTTCTTTTTTTTTTATCCAATAACTTGGTTTGTATTGCTGAAAATATCTCTTCATTCCGTGCTGCTGTCATTGTATTTATCTCAAATTTTTTAAATTTGAAGAAATATTTTTAAATAATTCAGTTCTGGGCTGCAGAGTTGTGCTAATTCTTTTTATTGGAGCCATGAATCAGAGCATTTTTTAACTTTCTAATGTTCCACACTCTAAGTATGCTCTGGAGTCCAGTCAGACCTGTGTCGCAGATTTTGGTGGGGAATTTTTTGTTCAAGTGGTTTTTGTTTGTTTTGGGGGATGGGGAGGGAGGGAAGTGAGAGGGTTTTGTTTTGGGGTTTTTTTTTTGTTTTTCTTGGGCTGTTTCTTTGTTTTGTTTTATTTGTTTTTTTGGTTTTTATTTTGTTTTGTGGATTTTTGTTTGGGGTTTTTTGTTCGGGTTTTTTTGGGGGGGGTTGTTTGTTTGTTTGTTGAGTTTTTTCTTTTTTTTTTTCTAATTTTATTTTTTCGGTTGTGAGGGGTGTTTTTGGTCTGGTGTTGGTGGTGTTTTTCTCATTTTCCTGGACACAACCCAACAACCTGTGTGTCCTTAAAGAAGGCCATCCTCAGGGCTCATTCCCACTTTTCCTAGGCAATGCCTTTGAATCCTGGGTCCCTCTGGCCTTTTGCAGTGAACCCTCATTTTAATCAGGGCAATTTCTCTGCTACAGTTGCGTCTCCAATGTGCTTGAAAGCAGGAAGGATAACATAAATACTTCATTGCAGGGAAATTATGGAAATCAGACCTGATTTAAACCAGAACCTTGCATTTTCTTGACTTGGAGGGCTGTGCGTGCACAGTCATCGAGTTAATGAGTACACGCATCTTGATTAATGCTAATGGGGTTCTCCTTCCTTATTTCATTTATTTTTGTGACTGAAACAATGCCATGCTCTTAGAGACTGCATATCCCCCATGAAGTTGCCTGTGAAAGAGTTTGCAGTGGCTCGGCTTTGAGCAGGTTGAGTAACAAATGTGTCAAATCCCTCTTTTCCAGCTCTGCCTTGAGTGAAGTTTGACGGAAAATGGTCCAGCAGCTTTGTCTCTGGAAATGGTTCACAGTGGGGATGGCACTGGCTGCTGTCCTGGCACGGGCTGTGGCCCAGAATGATGAAGGTAAGGGTTTGGCTGAGGGGGTGGAGCTGCGGGAGGGCTGGGATGCCTCTGGAATTTCATTGGAATGGTTTTTTCCTCCCCCCGAATTATTACTTGAAGAAGTAGTTTGGTAGGAAAAGAGGTTACAAGAAAGAAAAGTCTGGGTGTGTTTTGTGTTTCATGGCTTCAGCATCTACTGGTGATTGCATTTTCTGAAGCTGTTGGTTCACCAGGCAAGATAAAATCCCCAGTTAGGATTATAAAGTGTTGGACTCAAGCATCAAAATTGGTTTTGTCTTATTCATTGTGCAAGATTTACCAGTGAACTTTACTTTGTTTGTAAATCAGCAGTTGTGCTTGGAAGAGGAGTTTGAAAGGATTGTTAATGACCAGAAACTTGGGAAAAAACCACACATTTGGGTTTTTTAGAGAAACAATACTTCAGGAACCCTGAAACACGGCACTGGTAGCTCGTGTCCCTCCTCAGAGCATCTTGGCTGATTTTAATTAAAAGACACCAGACATGTGTTGTGCCAGTGATCTCTGGTAATTAAAAATTACAGCCCTGGGTAACTGATTAGGGTTTATTCTTTTGAACAGTTTAACGGCATTGAAGGGCAAAGTCTGTCAGAGTTGTTCCTGAGTACTTTTGGGAATAATGAGTGGGATGAGTGAAAACTGAGCGTGGTTTCAGAATGTATGTAATGAAGTTGCTCATTATCCATGGCACTCCATGTGGGGAGAGATGTAATTGTAGAAATTTATGACTCTGGCATCTGGATCTTGGTTTAAAAACCTCTATTTTGTCAGTTAGGAAGTAAAGTAATTTTGCTTTCATGGGAAGTCTTCAATCCTGCTTGAATTATGCTTTGTTTTTTCCTATCGAGTCCAAAATCTCTCTTTCTTGCTCTCCTAATCTCCAAATGTCCTTTTATTCCCTCCCAGCCCAACCCCACCTTACATTTAATGCCCATAATGTACAAGGAAGCTAATTTAATTTTCTCCATTTTCACACCCTGACATAATCGCTGTCACTCCTGACGCTGAAGTGGACGAGCTGCTCAATATTTCACATATTTGCTCTGTGCTGGGGTGCAATTAACTGGCCTTTAATAATTTTTGGCAGTGGAGGAGTGGGGCCATCAGGCTGGCCAAGGTTGACCTTGGTGATGATGATGGCTTGAGGAGGAAGATGCTGGGTTGGGTTGGCCTCTGGCATGTCCAGCAGCATGGGAGGACACAGGGGAGCAGTGGGAATAATTTTGGGAAGCAAAGCAGGATCATGGGACTGTGGAGGGCTGTGGAGACCCCTCAGGGGAACTGGGAAAAAAAAACAGCAGCACTTTTCAGTGGGATTTTTATTCTGTGCATGTGCAGCCAGCATCATATCTCTCCAAAAAAGCATGTTTGAGGGAATAAAATGGGGAGTTTTGGTTGAGGAGCCATTTCTAGTGAGGCTTGAGTGATGATGAAGTGTGCAAAACACAGATGGCCTGGACAGGACAGGGACAATTTGATCTTCTGAAGGGGAAAAAGGGATCCCTCAGGTTCCCATTTCTGTTCCTTTGTATCCATATGACAAATTCTCATCTCTCTGTCCTTATCCCTCCCAAGGTTGTTCAGAATCCTTTTTCTTCCAGGTGATTTAGAAGAAAGGAAGGGCCACCTCTCTTTAATGGCAGTGTCCTGTAACTGAGTAAAAACAGCAACTCCCTTACTTCAGAGGGTTCTAAACATAATTTTGGGGTGGATTTTTTTAACCTGGCTCGTGCCAATTTATTTATCACAGAACCCGCACTTGATCTTTTTCCTTGATAGTGTTCTCTAGTATGGCCTGAACAGCTTTCTTGTAGTGAGTAAAAATTTGCAGCCTGTAGCCAAAATTCTTGCTGCTTTTTCAGAGGGACAGTTCAGAAATGCAGTTTCTTGAGGAACATGGAGCACCCTGATACAAACTGAATTGATTTCCTCTCCCACACTGTCTTCAGGAAAGGGTAAATGTAGCTAAAAGCACTTTGGATATATTTCTTAGTGGTGTAATAGAGAAAAAAAATGAGCTGGAAATGGATTTAAGCCAAGGTGGGGGACTGGTGACTCAGCAAATGGCACCCACCTGGTGAGGCAATGCTTACAGGAATAATTACTTGGAAATGTGTTTCTTACAGCTAGATAGAAAACTCTATCAGGGCTGGGCCTGGAGGAGTTCTGGTGTGCAGGAACCGAATTTGTAACCCGAAATATAACATAGAAAAGATATGTTCTTCTGGAAATCGCCATTTCTAAACAGTGTAGTTCTCTTAACAGCAGAATAACAAATACAAATAAATAAAAAAAAATCAGCTCTGGTAGAAATTATGGGCTGTTTCTTTGCATGCAGCATGCCAATTCTCCATTTTCCTGGCGGGAGCTGTGGATGTTGACTCAGTTTCTTGCCCCTCTTGCTGCATTTCGCTTCATTAGCTCACAATTTCTCTGTTTCACATGTTTTACCTGACCTCCCATGTCACCAAACCCTCCCCAGCCACAGCAATTAATGATGTCCCAAAGTAACTTCATCCAGGAGGGCCTTGGTCAGGCTGTTTTTTTTCCTAGACTTTAGCAGGAAGTTTCTCCAGGATCCCATCTGCTCCTGATGAAATTCAAGCTCTTCCCATCTACTGTAGTTCCTTTGTATTCAAACCCGCCCCTCTAATTATTTAAAACCCCAATACTTTCTGTTACAGAGCCATGCCATCAGTCCTAATTTACTGTTGATGAGTCCATTCAGTAATTTCAGTTCTTAAATTTCTTTCTTAATTTCAGTTCTTTCCCCCTGTAATTCTTTTGTTCAATCCTATGGTGCACCAGAATAAATGTTAGGCTGGAGGGTGGATGGGGAATATTGTGAGTATTTTTGGGTTGGTTTTCTCAAAGGAAGAGATCTGGTTTTACAATTCCTGCTGTCGTCTCTCTTCCAAACAGGAGAAATGCTACAAAGGTTTGATTTTCTTTTTTTTCATAATCTTTTGGCTTAAGTAAAAGTAGAAATGTCACTTGTAGCTGTGCAATATGTGAAATTAGGTCAGGTGAAATCTCTTTTATTTTTCTAGCGCTGCTCTATTGAATTGAGAGGCAAACTCTGAGGCTAAAGTAATCAGGGAGGAGGAAGGCGGAAACTCAGGATCAAATTTCTCCCTTTTTTTCTCTCCCTAATCCAATGCCTATGGCTCAAAGAAAAAATTTAGCAGCAATTTTTGGCCGGCAAAGAAGGCTGCAGAATTCAAAACTCTCGGCACTTTTATGCCAGAATAAACCAATCCAGCAGCAACTATTTGCCAATTAACATATTTAATTGCCCAGCATTAAGATTGAGTCCATATCTTTCATGAAAATACAAATGTGATTTGAGGGGGGGGGGTGGGGAACACACCAACAATTTATTCTTTACTTGTAAAAGATGAACAGAAGGCAAAAAATCATTCTGATCCCTTTTAAAAACCAAAAGCAAACGTGTCGATCCACCCACAAAATTTGCAATGGATCTGTGCTTTGGGTTTCCAGAAGTTGTGCAGTGGGGCAGTGGGTTGTGGGGATCTATTCCATACCATGGGATCTTTGAAGGGTTTTTGAAGATTTTTGAGATATTACTTTTAACCTAAAGTTGTTTTGCACTTTTTTTATACATGAATGAAAAGAACACTTGAAGGTCCTTCTGTTTCTCCTGAAGATTTATAGCTGTAAAAGAAGAAAAGTGACAAAAATCCTAAATTCATACACCCAGAGATGAGCCCATTGCGGTTCTTTTGTTACCTTGTAAATGTGGGTTGTGTTTGAGAGGGGGAGGGCTGGGCTTGATGTCACCTGTCCCCCACATTCCCCTGGCCCAGGGACCTGTCACACACCAAAAATGTCAATGCTCGAGTCCCACCTGTGTTTGGCGTGGAGCCAATGGAACCAGAGGATCATTTTGGTTGGAAAAGATCTTCAAGAGTCTGGCCATAATGCTGGGGATAAGGATTTCTAGAAGCCTCCACTCCGGAAATCTCCTGGAGCTGTTCCATGAAATCATCTCTTCTGACTCACTAGAGGAATAATGCTCGTTTATCCCAGAGGAGATGCAAACAGGATACTGGACGTATTTCTCTTGGGATGTATGGCTAAGAAGGAATGCTCTCTTGATTATTTAATGTTGGTTTTTTCAACTCTGTTTGGACTTATCACTGTAGCTCTTCCAATCTTCTGGTTTCAGACTCATTTCCTTCCTTTTCCTTCCTTTCTGCTTCACTGTGGAACAAGAGATGAGCCATGGACACCTGCACTGTGGAATGTGGATCTCACTGCTGGCTCAGTGGTTTGTTTCATTCCGAAACAAAATTTCACAAAATAAAACTGAGGCTAATCGGAAGATTTGCTCATCCAAATATGGATTTCATTTCCCAAGTCTTCAGCAGATGGATATTTTCTATCAGAATGTAATAAAGAAACGCTTAAATAGTCTTTGCCACTACCCTGAGTGGGGGTGACTTTTTAAGTAAGTTTTTTTTTGCTTGTGCCATCAGACTGTTCAGCCACAACCCCCTTGATCTGTTTTTCAAGGCCCCCTCTATTAGTTAATGTCTTTATTCAGTCTAACCATCTTCTGCTACAAAAATTGAATCACTGAGGGGCCTTACAAATCACCTTAAGAGGCTATTTTAGAAAGAAAATAGTTTCAGATCTTGATCTATTACTGTTGGGCAGGAAATTAACTGGGGAAAATGCATATTTGAGTACCTGGAGCTCATTGATCATTCCCTGAGCCCTGTGCTGGGCAGATCCAGGGGGAGGAGAGGAATGCCACCAGGTTCTTGCCTGAAGGGAAGTGTCTGTTCTTGGGAACACGAGTCATTTGCGTGTTTTATGGGGACTTGCTGCGTTTGGTCGGGAGCTGTGCCGTGGATCCTACAGGGAAAAGAGCTCTCCTTGATGTTGTTGAGTTGTAGTGGAGCCATTAAGTTCCTCTGAAAGGTTCAGTTCTTCAAAGTGTCTTTGAGTGCCACCAGCAGCACTTTGAGGCGACAGAAGATGAATTTCCCTGCGGTGAGAGGTGAGCTATTCACGCAATAGGGGCACTGAAACAAGGTTCATCACAGTACATGTACAGATTTTAACCCTGGTGGAAGGAAACGAGTATCCTGGGATCTCACTGTGGCTGTGCTGGGAGGGATGAGGCAGGAAGCTGCTTCTGGAGAAGGAGGAAATCCCAGATCCCAACAACCTTGGAGCCACCAGACCGTGGGATCTAGCCAGGAATGAGCCTCTTCCAAGTGCTGGACTCCCAAGGTTTTTTCTGCTACCAAAATGAGGAAGGGCCTGGAGCATGTGGGTGCCCAGGAAAGGCTGAGGGAGCCGGGGCTGTTGAGGCTGGAGAGGAGCCCCAGCTGAGAGGGGCCCTCAGGCCTGGGTGTCCCTGTGTGCAGGGAGGGCTCCCAGCAGGGCCCAGGCTCTGCCCAGGGGGCCCAGCAATGGCCCCAGAGCCACGGGCAGGGCCTGAGCCCAGCAATTCCCCCTGCACAGGAGGCACAACTTCTTCTTCCCTGGGCAGTGCCCAGCCCTGAGCACAGTGTCCACACAGCCTGGGGGGGCTCCTCCCTGGGGCTGGTGCAGAGCTGTGTGCACACAATGCTGTGCCCTGTGCTCTGGGATGGCCCTGCTGGAGCACGGAGGGGCCACCAGGTGCCCGCTGGGCTCCTTCAGCCTCAGCCAGCCTGGGATTCTGTGATTCTCCTGCCCATCTGTTGGATTGTCTGGATTTTAGGGTATCAAACATTGATGCTCTGTAATTCTTTAAGGATTTAACTATCCTGAGCCATTCCTTGGTGGGGGAAGGCTGTGAGAACTGAGCTGGTTCTCTCCTTCTCAGGGCTTGGTTCCTAAAGGTGCTAGTCACACCTGGGAAGGGAACTCCTGATGCAGGAAAAGCACAAATCTTCCTAAAAGTGCCCTGGAACACCTTGTGTCCCCTCCAGAAGAGTCACTCACACCTTGGGTCTTTCAGCTCTAACTCCAGCGTTAATTTTAGGACTGAACTCCTAAAAATCCTCAGCCACTGTGTCTGTGCACTCACACCTTGGTTTATAGCTGTGGAGTCTGTGTGTGAGCAGAGCCACTGCAGCTCTTCAGGCAGTGAACTTTCTGGTTCATTCTTCAGTCATGAACATGTCCTGTATCTGTTCTAAGCAGCATGAAGACTTGGAAGGCCAGAACCTTTCCTTTCTGGTTTTCTCTTCAGCAGAAAGACACTGGCAGCTTAGTCAGGCCACTGGATTTTAGTACTGAGGCAGCTCATTAGACTCTGTTTCTTTACCAGGAAGCCCTAAAATGTAAATATTTTAACTTTGGAGGAAAACAGGCTTTGAAATTTTATTTGATGGGCAATAATTCAACCGGTTTGACTTTAAAAGAACTAAGAGAGACACTACAACAGGCAGGATTTAAAATCTGCTGCAGTGTCATGCCTTTCATCTCGTACTCCACCAATAATTTGTTGCCTGCTCGATTGTAGTTTTTATTGGCAATATTGTAGTTGTAGCAACAGTTTGGAAGCACAAAATTCCTGTGTCTTGGTGACATGGAAGGTCAGGAATCCTTTCTTTACCTGCTGCCCCTGTCATGTTACTGTCCAAACCCCCTTCTCGTTTCTCCTTGTCTCAGTCTACCACTAAGAATTATTTTCTGAATCCTTATGGGAGACTGTGACATGTGAACAGGTAAACTGTGATAGAAACTGCCTCCCTCTTACTGTGGTTTAATCTGGTTTGGTTTTTTATGAGAATTAGCTGTTTAAAACAAGGCACAGGAACTTCAGCTTGATCAAAACTTGTCTTTGTAGGATTTGATTTTCACATAAAAAGAACAAATTCAGGACTGTCTCCCTCGGGGCACAGGGTCTATGTGTTCTGAATCACTCGAAGTGCCCAGAAACTTCCCTGTTGATGGTGATTATGGACTCCTCCTTCAGAAGGCTTTAAAAAGGGGTCTGGGTTTTCCAGAGCCTCTGAAATGTCTGCACTTCTGCAGGGGCTGAGTGCCTGCCCAGGCCAGCAGGATCTGTGTCCAGTTCTGTCCCTCCTGGCCAGAGAGCCCTGGAGGGGCTGGAGCGTGTCCAGGGCAGGGAAGGGAGCTGGGCAAGGGGCTGGAGCCCCAGGAGAGGCTGAGGGAGCTGGGAAAGGGGCTCAGCCTGGAGAAAAGGAGGCTCAGGGGGGACCTTGTGGCTCTGCACAAGTCCCTGACAGGAGGGGACAGCCAGGGGGGGTCGGGCTCTGCTGCCAGGGAACAGGGACAGGACAAGGGGAAAGGGCCTCAAGCTGTGCCAGGGGAGGCTCAGCTTGGACAGCAGCAGGAATTTGTGCATGGAAAGGGTGCTGAGGCCTTGGCAGGGGCTGCCCAGGGAGGTTTGGAGTGCCCACGGCTGGAGGTGTCCAAGGAAGGGCTGGAGGTGGCACTGAGTGCTCTGGGCTGGGGACAAGGTGGGCATCAAAGTTGGGCTCAGTGATCGTGGAGGGCTTTTCCAGCCTCAGGAATTCCAGGATCTCTCCTGCTGTGTGCAGTGGGAGCCCCACCCTGTGTCTGGGCAGTGATCATAAGGGCTGAGCCCTCCCAGCTCAGTTTANCTGTGCCAGGGGAGGCTCAGCTTGGACAGCAGCAGGAATTTGTGCATGGAAAGGGTGCTGAGGCCTTGGCAGGGGCTGCCCAGGGAGGTTTGGAGTGCCCATGGCTGGAGGTGGCACTGAGTGCTCTGGGCTGGGGACAAGGTGGGGATCAAAGTTGGGCTCAGTGATCGTGGAGGGCTTTTCCAGCCTCAGGAATTCCAGGATTTCTCCTGCTGTGTGCAGTGGGAGCCCCACCCTGTGTCTGCGCAGTGATCATAAGGGCTGAGCCCTCCCAGCTCAGTTTAATGTGTTCATTTTGCAGTGATCATTCTCACATTAGGGCATCGTTACTGCTCAGCTGTTGTCTGTCATTAAACACAGGCAGATTTTTTTCTGACTGAAGCTCATGAAAATTCTGGGATTTTATATGGAATGCCCATGGTGAGGAAACACCTGAGGATCTGAACCAAAAACCCCAAACCAAACTCTCTCCCCCACACCTTTTCCACCAACACTGCTGTACTTTTTGAATGCTCAGGTGTGATCACTCCCAGCCAAACACTTTCTCATCTCTTCTGGAGAATCTCTATTGAAAGACAATAATTTTCAGGTTTTTTTCTTTTACATGGTGAAAAGAAAACTTTTGGGTTAGGTCGGAAAAAATAGCAAGGAAAAATCCCCTCTGTGCTTTGCAGTATTTATTAGATAGTGTATTGAGGCATGGCGAGTTTTAAATTGGCAGGGAGATGAACAGGTGATATATGTAGGCAGAAATCAAATGTCTAAATAATGGCAAATTATCCTGCTGCACATTGTTAAACATGACTGCAGTGGGTCGGGCTAAGGAGGTGGGGAAGGAGAGAAACTGTCTTCTTCAATTGGATTGGAGAGAAATGGGATTTCTCTGCAATTGAAGGCTCAGTTCTAGTCTGAATTATCCTGGAAAGCTGATTTGAACAGGAAGGGAGTTGTGGTGTGAGTTTGTTTGCCTCCAAAATCATTTCAGTTCTCTTTTGGGAACTTAATGGTGCTCCATGATCACTTCTCCTTTCAGGAACATCTTTATGCGGTTTAAGTTCAAGGAATTGCAAATTCTTGGGCATCTTTAAATGATCACAGCAGGAAAGCATAGAATCCCAGAATTATTTAGGCTGGAAAAGGCCTCTAAACCTGGGACTGATGCCCACCTTGTCCCCAGCCCAGAGCACTCAGGGCCACCTCCAGCCCTTCCTTGGACACCTCCAGCCATGGGCATTCCAAACCTCCCTGGGCAGCCCCTGCCATGTCAGACATTTTTTAGCTCTGTACCAGAAAATCTTAGTTTCAGAATCTGATTTATAAGCTGCTGATGATTTTGCCAACAATGTTGATGCGACATGAAATATTTGATTTGTTTGTCTCTCTTAACAGGATATCTTAAGGGTACAGGAGTTAATGATTTGACCTGCTGGGCAAGTCTGCCATGGGTTAATGTCACACCTTATTTCTAAGCAGAGCTGTTTGAAGGGAATTGTTTGGTCCTAGAGGGGAACACAGAGTGGTAAATGACTTGGGGCTCCCTCATTTAAACATTTAACTTGATCCCCCAGCTGGTCTTAACTTAAGCCAAGGTTTCTGGTGTTGCCTGGTGTCGCTTTTCTCTAGGACCATTTGGCCAATGCAGCCTAATTGTGTTTCTTGAGAAGTGGACGGGCTTTTGATTCGATTCCAAATAACACAGCACAAAACCTGATTACTGCAAAATCACAGGAAATTTTGAAAAAACTTCCTGGGGTGGGGGGGAATCAAAGAAAAGAGCGTCGAGTGGGGTTTTTTTTTCCCACGTAATGGTGCTGTGTTGCTTGGCTGCTGTCTTCACACATTTGGGGTCACCAGATGTTGCAGGCCGAAGCTGGGCGTGTCCCAATTTCAGGAACACTCAAATGAAACTCACACCTCGGCTGGTTTAGAAAACTCCTCCTCTAATTTCATCTGACTCCAGTATTTTATACATATGTACAGAGGTCAAAGGATTGGCTGGACAGGTCGCCACCTCTTCAACCTGGATGGTGGACATCACCATCAATCATTTCTTCTCTCACAGGAGAAGTATGTAAACATGCTAAGAATAGATATTGTTTTCATGAAGCTGCATGAGAAAGTTCTACAGAAAGACAAAAGACAGAAAACTCAGGGCAACAGTGCTGGGTGAATTTTTCTCGTGTTTAAATTTTATTTTCCCACCTTCTTACATAGAAACAATGGATTTTACTACTGTTTTATTTTACTACTGTTAAGAGATTTTACTCTTTGCAAAAATTTCTTGACTCCCCAGGGGTTTTGTTCCATAAAATGGTTGGGATCCTGCCTCCTGAACTAGTTTAAAGCTCAATGTGCTTCTATTTTGTTTAGAAAGTGAAGTTTCAAATCCACAAGTCAAAAACTTCAGCTTTGTTCTTTCTTCAGTGGGTTTTAATTTTTTTTCAATCCTTTCAAGTTTACCTTTACTATTTTTTACTGCAAAATTAATTGCACAAATCTGGGCAGTATTTTTTGTGACTTCCTGACAGCCTGAAGGGTTTTGTGCTACATGTAAAACAAAAAGAGGAATTTTGTGGAGAGGGACTTTCCATGAGGGTGTAGACTGACCGGGCAAGGGGGAACGGCTTTAAGCTGGGGGAGGGCAGGGTTAGATGGGATATTGGGATGGAATTGTTCCCTGGCAGGGTGGGCAGGCCCTGGCACAGGGTGCCCAGAGCAGCTGTGGCTGCCCCTGGATCCCTGGAAGTGTCCAAGGCCAGGCTGGACATTGGGGCTTGGAGCAGCCTGGGACAGTGGAAGGTGTCTCTGCCCATGTGTCCCCTACAAAGCCTTTAAAAAGTCCCTTTTCACTCAAATAATTCTATGGTTCTGTGCAGTTACTCTGCTGTTACACACAGAAACACAAAGGAAGCAGGTTCTTCAATGCTTTAGGGTGGTTTTTTTGATTTAATTTGGTTTATTTTTTTACTGTTGTTGTATTCATAGAAAATATAGAGAGAACTCCAAGTTAATGCTCCTAATTCACCTATCACACAAAAGCCTCTTCTCACTCTGTGCCGCTGTGCTCCACAGGATTCTCTGCTGCCCCATTTAATAGAAGTGGGATAGATTTCCTACCAGGACAAAGGTACTTTGTGAGTGTCTCATCAGAATCAGATCTTATAGAATATGGTGTTTCGGTAAAGGGGAAACTGTAAACAAAATCTCTATCAACAAAGCCAGCAAAATAACATCTCCGAGTGATTGATGGCTGCTGTGGAAATAAATTCAAGGCTGTGAAAATTTCCTACGGTTGCATATGTTAGAAAAGAGAAGATGTATGGGATGTTCAAGTATAAATGATGTGCAAGTGCATTTTTTGTATTATTTACAAAAGAAAAAAAAAAAGAAACAAAACCAGTGAAGGGTGAAACTGTTACTCACAGAATGGGCCACATCCAGCCTGGCCTTGGACACTGCCAGGGATCCAAGGGCAGCCACAGCTGCTCTGGGCACCCTGTGCCAGGGCCTGCCCACCCTGCCAGGGAACAATTCCTTCCCAATATCCCATCCAGCCCTGCCCTCTGGCACTGGGAAGCCATTCCCTGTGTCCTGTCCCTCCATTCCTTGTCCCCAGTCCCTCTCCAGCTCTCTTTTAGCCCCTTTAGGCCCTGGCAGGGCTCTTTGCTCTCCCTGGAGCCTTCTCCTGTCCAGGCTGAACAATCCCAACTGTCCCAGCCTTTCCTCCCAGCAGAGCTGCTCCATCCCTCTGCTCATCCTGGAGCCTCCCCTGGACTCTCCCCAGCAGCTCCAGGTCCCTCCTGTGCTGGGCCCAGGGCTGGGGCAGCTCTGTTGGTAGGCTCTCTACTGCAGAACTCATCCTGTGCTTCTCCGTGTGCCACGTGGCTTGGAAACACGGTGTTTTTCTTCAGCAGTGCTCTGGAACGATTTCTGGGTGAACAGTAAAAAAATGGAATTATTTTAAAATGAATATTGTATTATGGTCAAGAAGTAAACGGGGAACACTCTCGCCCTCGGCTCCCAATGACACTGAGGGTCCTGTGGCCACTGAGAACAGACGTGGCCTTTGTTGCATTTGCTCTTTGCAATCTCTCAAAGTTTCCACCAGTGGTGTCCATCTCCCAAACCTGCAGTGCCCAACCTGCAGGAAAGCAGCAATATTTTTCCTTTAATGAGCCCAGGCTCGCGAGCAATTAATAAGGTGTAATCAAATGGAGCTACTCAGGATGGCACAGCCTCGTGCTCCACTCTACTGCTCCTCATATCTCCAATCTGATGTGTTTAGGTAAGAAAATGGATGAGGAGAGTGGCACAGGCAGTGGTTTTCCAGCTCTGAGGCTTGGTGTTTTTATTCCACTCAAGAGATGGCAATTAACAGGTGAAGAGAGGCTGTGCTTGCCCAAGAAACCTGAGGGTACCAGAGTATTTTAAATATCACTGAACTGCTCAGTATCCAAACTCCTTCCACATAATCAGCTCCACATAATCACTGACCCCGCTCCTGTCTGCTAATTAAAATAGGAATGAACAAACTGCCAGGGAAAGGCAAACTGTGAATGGCTTCAGATAAACAACTGCTCTCTTCTTTATCCAGAATTAAACCCATCATGAACCAGAATCTTGCCCCTGACCAAAAACAGCACCTAATTTCAAACTTAAAGAACATGAACAATCACACAGGGAAAATAATAAAGAACTCCCAGAGGTGTGATCAGGGTTTTTTTCTCACCTACCCTGTGGGTAGAACCTTTGTATAATTAAGTACTGGAGGTCTGCAAAGAAAATACCTTATCTGCTTGTTCTTCCCGTGTAATCAATGGCTTGGGATTTATTGTGCAGCTGGCTAATACAAAATTAATCAAGCTCTCCATTTCAGCCAGCCTGGAGCTGGAGCAGAGCCTGAGAAGCTCCATGTCAGGTGTGCTGCCTCTTTATCAGTGTCTGTGTGTGAGATAAAATCAAAAAATAGGGCTTCAAAAGCTGAAAGGAATTAGGAAGGGAAGAGTTTGGGCATTACTGAACGCTAAGGAGACTTTAAATCCTACAGAAATACCCATGCAATTGCTGTCTCATCTGCAGGATTATTTCCAGTGCTATCTCTGAGGGGAGAAACCTTACAGGAAGGGTTTGAAAGCTGCCCTGAATCCTTTTATTTCCAGCTATTAGAAATGAAACTGAGTCCAGCTTTAGGCATCACTTTGTCCTCCTGCTGGTGGCTTCTGTGTACCATGTGGGTTCAAATTAGTCATCTATTTTTGTGAATCGTAATTTGTGCAACTAAGTAAAAACACATTCCTTTTTCTGCCCATCCTTGCTGATGGAAAACTTGCCTGGATGTGCACCTGTATTGGGCTGACCTAGCAAGGACACCTCCTAATCCTGTCCTTTCCAGGCAGGTGCTGCTTGGAGAAGGGTTTTATGTGTCCTTAGGTCTTTGGAAGGGTCACTGANTATTTATTTATTTATTATTTAATGTTGATTGTCTTTGCAACAAGCAGCCGAGTTGCATTTTATGCTAATTTACATGTGCAAATTAAAATAAAATTAATGTACATAGATAAACAAATACAAAATGCAAGTTCAGCTTCTTGCCAGCACCGGGAGCAGAACTGATGGGTTTTTTCTGCAATTTCATTGAGTCATTGAGGTTGGAAAAGCCCTCCAAGACAAGAGAGTCCAACCTGTGCTAAATCCTCACCTTGTCCCCAGCTCAGAGCACTGAGTGCCACCTCCAGGCATGGGGACCCTACTGCTGCCTTTTAGGGAATAATATTTTTTTCCATGCTTTCAACCCCCCTGAGAGTGGAGTTAGCCAGAGAGATTTTGATGGTAATCAGGACATCCTGTAAGGTGTTTATGTTTGAAAGTGTTTTATAAGGAGGTAAAAATGGAGAAGTAAATATTTTCAGGCTCTGGAGTCAATATTGCAAGGGATATGAAATGTCTTTTCCAATGTAGCAGAAATCCAGTGACTCTCTCCTTGCAATTTATCAGCTGGTTGATGATAAAGGCTTCAGACAGCAGATGAACTGTGCTTACACTTCATTTTCACAATGTTATTAAAGAAAAAGCCACAAAAAAATTATCCTGACTAAAGTTTCTGGAAGGAGTCTTTTAGTGTTTAGAGCCTGGAGAGTCCACACAGCAGCATCCACGGCAGGACACAGGGAATGGCTTTCCACTGCCAGAGGGCAGGGCTGGATGGGATATTGGACAGGAATTGTTCCCTGGCAGGGTGGGCAGGCCCTGGCACAGGGTGCCCAGAGCAGCTGTGGCTGCCCCTGGATCCCTGGCAGTGCCCAAGGCCAGGTTGGACATTGGGGCTTGGAGCAGCCTGGGACAGTGGAAGGTGTCCCTGCCCATGGCAGGGGTGGCACTGGATGGGCTTTGAGGTCCCTTCCAGCCCCAGCATTCAGGGATTCTCCTAAAAACAGAGCCTCTTTAATGTCACATCACTGAGGACAATTTCCTAAGGGACGCTTCTCATCGGTGTTGCTCTTTAGCTTAAGGAATTTATTTTTTCCTCCTTGCTGGTTTTCCCGAGTGTATTTCCAGACAGCTTCCATTTTCCTTCATTAAATAAATTCCAACCTCTGTCATCTTTATAAGACAGACTCTCCATCCTCCTGAAGATGGGAATAATTTTTCTCAACACCTGGCTCAGTCCAAAGATTTTTTTTTTTTTTACCTTCTGTAGTGGTTTCAAAACAAAACAAGTGAGAGGCTCCAAGTCAGAAAATAGAATCTAATAATAAGGAATAAAAAAGTAGAATAAAATAAAATAAAGGCAATAATACAAAAGACAACTGACAGAGTCAGAATAAAACCTGAGCAGGGTGATGGAAGCAGACTGGATGAGGTAGTTTTCCTGGAGCAGTGATCCCATAGAAAGGTCTGGTAGCTCTGGTCCTCTGGGGCTTGGAGCTACCTGGGACAGTGGAAGGTGTTCCTGCCCTAGCACAGGATGGGCCATAATCAGCCTCTCTGATTTTGACATAATTTTTGGGAATCCAGATGGATGCTTAGGACCACTGTGAGCTGACAGGTGCTGAGTCCAGCAGTCCTTTGTCCCATCCCATAATTCCTCCCTCACAGAATTGCTTTACAGAGGAGATACCTGCAAACCTTCCATTCGTTAAAATAAATCCTAAATTGGTTCAAAGGCAATCAAAGGCTCTCGCTAATTTGCAATTTCCAGACAGTTTTGCGTTAATAGTGCCCAAACTTTCCCAAGATGAGGATGAGGAGGTTGTGGCAGGAATAAGAGAGGACACCAATCAGAGATGCATTTTTCCATCTCAGGATGTGGTTAATTTATTAAATAGGTACTTAAGAAAAATATACCTTGAAGTTCCCCCTTCACGCTTTTCACCAGAAGGTTTTTCTAAAATAAAATTTGAAGAAAGTACTGACTTTGCATTCCCCTTTTCTCCTTTCTCATCCCTCTTTTTTTCGGAGGGTTGGGTTAGGGTTTATTGCACATCTGGAGATATTTTGTGAATTTACCTGAAAGCGTAAATGAGAAATGGTGGGACAGGAAGCCAAAGCACATCTCCTGTAACACATTGTGGACTGGGAGCAACTTTAATTATAAAACTAAGATAACCTTGGTTTTTACTGAGCAAATTAGATCTCCAAAGTGTGCAGCTCACCAGGAGAGCCACAAATAACTCTCTGTAGCTCCCCAGCACTGAAGTCCTCGTTGCTTCCCTAATTAACTCAGGCTGTCTGAACACAGGCTGGCTCTGGGACGGTCAGAAAGCAGCTCAGGCTTCAATTACTGAACCCATTGGACCATAATTCATTAACAGACACTTCCAAGGCTGACACTTCCTGTGAAATCTCCTTATTCTGAGTTATTCGTGGATGGGGGACATGCAAATGGCTGGGACAATCAGGAGCTGCACAATCTCTTAGGTGCCTTCACCTTTTTCGAGGGGGAGAAAGCGCCTTCAGCCTGTGACTTGGGAGCCTGTTTTCCTCTCACACCTTTGCACCCTGGGAGGGCAGCACTTTCCATGTCCTTGGCTGAGTAACTTCCCCATCCCTGACTTGGTGTCAGCATCCTCTGTGCAAAGTGAGGTGACTTGATGAAGCCACAGGAACTCCACTGAGTGTAGGAAATTCATTCCGTACCTTTTCCTGGGTTCTGCCGCCGCATGTCTGCCTGGAAACGGGCTTAAAACCAACATTTTGGCCCATTTTGGGGGGCTTTTTTCGGTTACTAATTCTGGATACTTAAATTCTATAAGCCCTTCCAAAGCACAGCACCCTGCCTTGCCTCATGCCAGTGTTCAGTGGGAATTAAATCGTGGTTTAGTGAAGACACAGTACCAAAGTCCAGCCTTTCAACATCTAGGTGAGTCCTCAGCAGTGCAGACAGCTGTTCCTGCAGGGATGGAATGGAGAATTCCCTGGTTTCAGGTGGATAATTCAGGGCAGTCCCATAAGTGTAGGATGTGTTCTTCCGGAACAGGGTTGCTTTTTGGGGGGAAGATGGAGAAAATGGCATTGTTGTAATTAAGGTGCACTTGTGGCAGTTTGTTTGTCTGGGTATTTTCAGCAGTGTCTAAGGGAGAGTTTGAGGAGCTGAGGGAATTGAGCGTCTTTTAAGACAAGGGGATGTCTTGGGATGGCAAAGCCACGTCCCCACCTTCTGCCACTGCTGCTTGAGGTCCTGATTAAATTACAGGAAGATGTTGATCAACAATGCCTTCATTAGAGATGTCAGGAGAGAGCTATTTATAGGCACAATATGTAAATCTCCCCAAATAGGAGGTTAATTCCCTGGAACACAAACAATCCTAGGAGTGGCAGTTTAATTAGCACCCGTTTTCCTGGGTTACCTGATGGAGACTGGCACCAAGGAGAAGGTTCTGGAATTTTTGGAATATCTATAGCCTGGGAGAGATGACTTCAGAGGAGCAAAACTGTTTGTTTCTTCCACCAGACGCTGACAACTCAATTAATTTTTTTTAATAACATGTGGACGTTGCTAATTTTTTAGGTCGAGGGAAGGGACTTGAGAGTCTTGAAACCCCAAAGTTGGAGGTTTCATGTCTGTGTAATTCTTTTCTACCCCAATTTATAAAGTGCTGCTTTTTAAGGGAAGCCACTGAAATCACAGCCTCAAAAACACATTGAATGGTATTCACATGGTTTTGAAATTTTCTAAAATTTGACATCTGTTTTTACAGAGAATATTCCTGTGTACGTATCAAAATTCCATGGAGATGTTTTTGTTTTGGTTTGGTTTTTTCCCTAAAATTAGTTTAAAAATTACTTTTAGTGCTTCTTTCTCTCATCTTGACTTATCTCCATCAGTTCTGTGGAACACAAACTGAGGTTTTTCTGTGCCTGTCGTGGACATATAAAAGTCTGGCCTGAAATAGGAGAAACTCTTCAGGGCAAAATGAGAAGTCTGATTATTAAATATGATTTTCAACTTCAATATTTAATCTAAGATGTAAAACTGACAAATTTACCCTTTAGGAACAGGGCAAAAATGAGTATTATTGCCTCACCTCGTGTTTCAGTTAATAAATGCCAATTTATTTGATTTTAAAGAAATTCCCACAATATGAAATGTTAGGAATATCTCCAACTGCCTTTCCCAAGGGGCTTTTACTACTGGTACTACAGCAGTCAAAATTTGCTTTAAAAGCTGCTTATAGTACCAAGAAGTGTTGAAGTTCCAATATTAGAAAATTTTCATCCTCCTCTACGAGAGTTCAGTCTTAAATACATTACAGGCGTAATAGGGAAAATGCAATCCCAACAAAGATTGAAAATAAGATGAAATTTGAGTGCTGGGGGCATAGGAATAGTTAAAAGCAGGTTTAATCAACTTTTGAAAGCGCTTCTTGAGATATTGCAGCTTCTCCCGACTCATCCAGTGCTTTTTAATGGCCTTAAAAATGACTTTTGGTAATGGTAATTTTAGCTGCTGCATGGCATAGTATCATGTTTTTATGTGCTTTACAGTGTTTTGAGGCACAAGTATGATTTTAAAGACTCCTGTCAACTCCAAAACTGCTTGTAAAATGGGGAGTTATTTCAATCTAAGAGCACAATGTCTGAAAGAGGGATGGCTCTGCATTCTTCTCGAGCTGTAAAAATAAAATAGCAATGCACAGCACTTGGCAGGGCAATTTACACGTCTCAAACCCTTTAGAGATACTGTATCTGTAAATAAAATAAAGGAAAAAAGAGCGTGGAAGGATGACAGAATAAAGCCATGGAATAAATTGGCTGATCAGGCTGCGTGTCCTGAAATGGAACGGGAGATTTTCACAATGGTCTTTATTTGCTTTTTGTCCTTTTGGCGCTGGATTGTCCCCCAGCCTCACTTTCTGTCCCGCTCAAACCAAACCCAACCCCAATTTCACCTCTCCCTCGAGCCTTGGAATGCCTGAGCTTCAGATTTTAGAGCAGGGCTTAACTCTGATCAAAGCACAAAAACTTTGGAGGTTTAAGCAGGATCTCAAACGGGTCTGAATCAAGCTCAGGTTCACTGGGGTGCCTTCCCAGACGCTCCAATTAGGGATTTCTGTCAGGAAGAGCTGAAAATAGCCCGTGAAAGCCCTTCTTATGCCATTTTCAATGCAGTGCCATGGCAGCACAAGCCAGCTAATGTAAAGGTTATGCCAAGCTCCTCTGAAATTGCCCAGCTGTGGAGATGAATGCCCACACAGGAAACAAGGCGGGGCATTTTCCCCTGCACTGGGGTTGCTTAGTTACTCAGTTTAAATGTATGGCTCTATGTGGCTCTTTATGAGGACCCTCAGCCTGTAAATCAAGTTTTAGAGACTCTCACGGCTGTGTTTTCCCCCCCTGAGTGTTCCCTGCTGAATGGAAGTGGAGGTAGGGACAAAGCACTGCTTCCTTCAGGAGCAGCTGGGGCATTTTGGAGAATCGAGTGCAGCTGGAAACAGAAATACCTGTTCAGGCAGAGAGAGATGTGAGGTGGGTTTAATTCAGCCTGCAAGGATTTCACTCCTTGCCTCTGCAGTTTGGAGAAGCTGCTCTCGCTCTCCCAGGCATTTCCAGCTCCCAGGAGCTTTGCTGGGGGTTTCAATCCATAAAAGACCCCAGGCTGGAGGTTTTAGCATTGACATGCTGGGGTTGTGAAGGATGGAGATTTCTTGAGCTGGGCTCTCTCAGCAGGTTGTGCCATCACCAGCCACCTCAGGGTCACAGCTGGCCTTGTGGCACTTGTGCTGGCAGGGTTCTAGTGAGTCTGTGCCAGTGTTCTGGCCTTGCTCCATCCTGGATCTTGTGTGTGCCACACACACAAACTCTGATTTCCAGCCCATGGCCAGGCAGAAATCACGTCTCTATTTCCTCATTAATAACCGAATTCCTTATTTTAAATGGCCACAGTATTATTGGTGGCTCAGGCTTGAGGATGGGACTTGGTGATTCTCACTTTGTATCTCCAAGAGTTCTGCGTTTGATGGGCTTAACCATGTAGGGGAAATGGGAACAAAGGTCTTTAAATACTTTAAAATTGCAGAATGTTTGCGTTCGAAGGGACATTAAAAATCCAAAATTCTATCCCCTGTCATGTCAGGGACCTTCCACTATCCCAGGATGGTCTGAAACCCATCCAACCTGGCCTTGGACACCTCCTGGGATCCAGGGGCAGCCACAGCTGCTCTGGGCACCCTGTGCCAGGGCCTGCCCACCCTGCCAGGGAACAATTCCTTCCCAATATCCCACCTAAATTTCCTTTTTGTCAGTCTGAACCCATTCCCTTCCCCCTCTCCTGGCACTCCAGTTCCTGTTGCAGGGTCCCTCTCCAGGTTCCCTGAATCCCTTCAGGCCCTGGAAGGAGCTGTGATGTCTCCACACACCCTTCTCTCCTCCAGGCTGAACAGCCCCAGCTCTCCCCGCTTCTCTTCATCTCTGACTCTCCAAATCCTCTTTCAAAAGCTGTTTTCTTGCCCTCTCCACGATGGAAAGGGTCATGGTTGAAGAAAAGAGTATCCATGGAATTAAAACTTCTGAATGTTGAGAGTTTGCTTTGTTTAAGTCTCTCTAGAGCTAAATTAAAACGCTTATAAACACAGAGGGAAGGAAACAAAACGTTAAAAATCCAGACTTTTTGCTCCCCTCTGGGTCCTAGACAAGTCCCCTCTGCTTTTTTTTCCAACTCTGCTCCCACTCTGTGGAAAACAATTTGGACTTGCTTGCTGGGTCAGGGTTTTCGTAGTAGCAAAGAAGTTGTCATTGCCTCTTTCCCACAGAGGTTTCATCTGCTTTGGATGCTGTGCTATCCAAGGATTTTTCTTTCACATGCATATCAAAGAAAGTGGCTTTAGTGACTCCTTGAAGAATTTTCCATTTTACCATTTGTCTTATTGACAGCACACAGTCACTGAAGGGGATCAGAGCCCTGAACTCGCCATAAATTCTTGTTTGCTGCGGTGTTTGGGGATGATAAAGTGGTTTATTGGAGCCATGGAGAGAAATAGAAGGTTGGAAGGGAATGGTTGGATGCTGCTTCTTCCTGCAGCGTGATGGGGTGGTGGCATATGAACAAGCTGTGACTTGTTCAAATAATCTTACTCCAAGGTTTTCTAGATGCTGCACACCCATTTATTCAGGAAGAGTTTGGAAAAACTAAGAAAAAGACAAATTTAACAGTTAATATTTTGTTCTTTCCTGTCTTGGGGAGTAGCCCTAGGAAGTAAGGGGTTGATGTTGAGGAGCCTTCCAAAATTACTGCCAAGGTTTAGAGTCTGGTCCTCGTTTCAGTTAAAATTGAAAAATAAACTTTTTTCCTGCCAACAAATAAAGTGATTTCCTTCAACAGTTAGTGGGTAGAGCTTTATGAAACGGAAAATCTTTTAAATTGGGCTGAGTATCAGCTAGGAACTGAGTCAGGGGTTTGAAATTGCCCGTTGCACTCCCTGTGACTGTTTAAATAAAAACAAATGGAACAATTTATCTGACTAAATAAAAGCAAACTTGAATATAAGATAAATAATGAAATAACTCAGAGTAATGATTGAGTGTTTCTGCAGCAGCTGGAAGAAGAGTTGGTGATTAGCATATGGAAGTGGATTTTTTTCCCCCAGTTTTATTTCAGGAGTGCTCAGGAGGAGATTGCAGTTTCTTCCCAGAATCATGTCCCAGGAAGGTTCAGGCTGGCTCTTTGTTTCCCCAGGAAGGTCCAGGGTAACTGTTGGTTTTCCCCAGGAAGGTTCAGGCTGGCTGTTTTTTTTTTTCCAGGTAACTGTGTCATTCTCCTTGAAGGGTTCCTCACTTACTTTTTGTATCAAGATAAAACTCCTGTCTTTGGAGGGGTAGGACTGAGTGAACCTTTTTCCCAAAGCTGTGCTCTGTTAATGGGAATACAAATCCCCTCTCGAGTCTTGTGGGAAACTTTTTGTGCTTGAAGTCACTTCAACTTTTAAGGCTTTGTGGGCCAAGATATTTTTCTTAATAAACTTTGAAGCCAGTCGACGCAAAGACCAGAACAGCCTTCTCCTGACACTGCTCCCACGTCATTCAAATGTTTTCTTGAGCTGGTATTTAGAGATTTAGGAAGTATGAGTGGTTAGCTGGGGTTTCCAAATGACTGTGTTTGGTAGAGGGAGTATAAATGCAATTCTGGATGGCTGTGACTCCTCTACCTTGATTCCTGCATTGTCAGTCTCAGTTTGTGGGAGGCTCAGCTGTCCCTGTGAGGGTGAGCATGGGACCTCCCAGAAATGTGAGTGTGGGACCTCTCAGAAATGTGAGTGTGGGGCCTCCCAGAAATGTGAGTGTGGGGTCTCTCAGAAATGTGAGTGTGGGGCCTCCCAGAAATGTGAGTGTGGAGCCTCATACAAAAGTTTCTGAGGGGAGATTTGCAAAAGCTGCTGCAGCCTCGTAACCCTTACACACAGTGTGTGGTGTAGGAGTTCAGGTATCTCCAGGTACTCCTTGACCTGTTGTCCACAGCAGAAGGTGTCCATGCCCGTGGCAGGGGTTGGAACTGGAGGATCCCAAAGGTTCCTTCCAGCCCAAACCATCCTGTGAGTCTGAAAGTCCCTCCAGTGAGCGGGAGCAGGAGACTGTCGCCCTGAATTTTCTGCCTTCTGTCTTTGTTCCTGCAGTTTCTCACGCAGCTTCATGTAAACAATGTGTATTTTTAGAATGTTTGCATTCTTCTCCTCTGAAAGAAGAAATGATTGATGGTGATGTCCACCATCCAGGTTAGAGAGGTGGTGACCTGTGTAGCCAATCTCTTGACCTCTGTACAAATATATATAAATGGAGTCAGATTTTGAATTAAAAGTTGTTCCCTTGAACTGCTGATGTGTGGAGCCTCATCTTTCTGTCCCTGAAGTGGGACACTCCCAGCCTTGGCAATCACAGGAGACCAGTGTGGAAAATCCTGCGAAAACCCTTTTTGGAGGAACTGATGCCTTTCAGAGGTGGCAGTCCCCTGGCAGAGGGGCTGTGAGAATTCAGGTGGCCTTTGGGATGGCGGAAATGAAGAGGAGAAAGGGAGCTGCTGGAAGCTGCAAACCCTCAGAGCTGTGGGGCAGTGGTGGTTGGAGGGGACCTTTGGATGTCAGCTTGTGTGACCACAGTGTCACAAGGTGCTCTGGGTTAGAAGGGACCTTCAAGACCATCCAGTTTCCCCCCCTGCCATGGGCAGAGCCACCTCCCACTGGAGACTCTCTGCTCTCAAGTGTCTGCAGAGCTGTTGGTGTTGCCTGTTGGTTCTGCACACTGGGAGTTTGTGATTAGCTCATTCATTAACCTTTGTTTTAATTTTTATAGATGTTTCTCTGTGTTTTTAGCTGTAAAACAGCAAGAATAGAATGGAATGAATATTCTCCGAGGAACAGAAATTCTGGATGGGAAGGGGATTTGAAGGGGTTTCAAAGGTCACAGGAAGATGATCCAGCAGGTCTCTGTTGGGAAAATACCTGATTATCCAAGTTGTTGTGTTTGTCTGTGCTCAGGCTGTTTGACCTTGTTGTGCATCTCACCTAGGACAGTGATTGAGGGTTTCCTCTGAGCCATCTCATTAAAAATAATTAGAAATTAAAATAATGAAAATTAGCCAGCAGAAACCAAGTAGAGCTTGACACTGTTACATGGAGAGTTTGCTAAAGAGGTTCTCACTTTGCTCCCAAGGAGAGAGGTCCTTTATTTATCCCCTTCTCTTGATTAAAGAAGGGTAAAGCAGAAGCACTGTTAAGAAAAACAGTGAAGTTAACAACAGGAACAGAAATGATTTGCTGCAAGGTCTTAGCAAAGCCTTCAGAGCTTGTTGTTTTATTTAGTAAGTTCTATTTGCCTTTTCTGTAAGGAGTTTGGAGCAGGGACCCTGCTGCCTCAGGATTCCATTTACCAGCATTGCTGTTTAAACATAAAATGCATCATGAAAACTGTAGGGAGGGAAGCTCATTTATTGGAATGCTTTTTCCTTTTTAAAGTGTGCTTGATTTATCATGATTTGACTTAAAAAACTACTTCATTATGCCCAGGAATTTCAAGGACAGCTTGTTTTTTATTGAGAAAGTTGGAACACAGGCATGTTCTGCTAATACATTCTGGTAATAAACTGCAGTGTAAAATTGGAAGAGGTAAAATACTGGCTGAAAGAGTTCTACCAAGGCCCACACACTGACATGGGGCACCTTTCTGCTCTTTGGGTTTAAAGTATTGTGGAAATATTTCCTTCCTAAGTCACCTTTGGGGCTGCAGTTATTCTGTGCCTGTTTAGGTTGAATAAAGCAGTCTTAGGGCAGAGTGCTGAAATAATTTCTGTTGAGGATCATTAAAAAAAACCCCAAAAACTGGAGAAAAATGCTGAGAGAACTGGAGTGAGACCAGAAAAGGCCTTGGAGATGCTCCAAGGGCTGGAGCCCCTCTGCTCTGGAGCCAGGCTGGGAGAGCTGGGGGTGCTCACCTGGAGAGGAGAAGGCTCCAGGGAGAGCTCAGAGCCCTGCCAGGGCCTAAATGGGCTCCAGGAGAGCTGGAGAGGGACTGGGGACAAGGGATGGAGGGACAGGACACAGGGAATGGCTTCCCACTGCCAGAGAGCAGGGCTGGATGGGATATTGGGAGGGAATTGTTCCCTGGCAGAGTGGACAGGCCCTGGCACAGGGTGCCCAGAGCAGCTGTGGCTGCCCCTGGATCCCTGGCAGTGTCCAAGGCCAGGTTGAACACTGGGGCTTGGAGCAGCTTGGGACAGTGGAAGGTGTCCCTGCCCATGGCAGGGGTGGAACTGGATGAGCTTTGAGGTCCCTTCCAGCCCCAGCATTCAGGGATTCTCCTAAAAACAGATCCTCTTTAATGTCACATCACTGAGGACAATTTCCTAAGGGACGCTGCTCATTGGTGTTGCTCTTTAGCTTAAGGAATTTATTTTTTCATCCTTGCTGGTTTTCCCGAGTGTATTTCCAGACAGCTTCCATTTTCCTTCATGAAATAAATTCCAACTTCGGTCATCTTTATAAGACAGAATCTCCATCCTCCTGATGATGGGAATAACTTTTCTCTGCACCTGGCTCAGTCCAAAGATGATTTTTTCATGTCCCCAGGAATTCCCACCATCTCTGGCTGGTGGTTGGTTCTACTACACAATGCTTGAGCTTAGGGTTTTTTGAACCCATGTTGCTTCGTATTGATTATAGTTTGTGATCGGGGAAGAAAAGATTCCCCCATATTTTTACAGCATGCCACTTGCCTTCAGGGTTTTTAATTAAAATATTTGTCTCTGAATTGGAAATTTGTGTCAGATGGCAGTTTTAGATTTATCTGTTCAGTGTGGGGTGATGAATGTCTTGCGTGATGAACTGAGTCTGTTATGTTTGTTCCTGCAAAAGGGAAGGGTGAGGTGGCAACGTCTGGAAAGGGAGATTTGGGTAGTTCTGGTATGGTGAAATGACATGAAATAATCTGAAAACTCTTATCTATGCAATAAAACTTTATTTCTTCACAAAGCTCTTACTGGTGCCATGGGGTAATCCATAAGTTTCCTACTCCTATCCTGCTTGGGTTTTTTTCCTCTCGTAGTTCTGGCTCTTCCTCTAATGTCTTCTTTTCACTGAAATTTATCTCATGATAAATCTTCTTGCTTCACCTGCTCACACTGACAATAAATCCTCTGTGAATTGCTGAATTTGACTGGCCAGCCCTGCCTTTTTTCTGAGACTCCCAGGTCCACATTGGAATGCTGGGCATTCCTTTCAAATGTTGAAAATTCCTTTTAAATGCACTGTGCAATTCTTTGTTTATCATTCTGGAAATTCAGTGTGTTTGATGGAAAACCAACTTTGGAAAAAGTTGTTAATGTGAACATGTGATTTGGCTTGTAATTTTGATTTTTTAATTGAAGATAAACTAGAAGTTGGGCGGATTTGGCTGAAACTTTTACTGATACAACCAGGAGGGAGAAAATATCATCATGGAAACAGAAAAGGGGCAAAAGCTCCTGGAGTTTATAAAAATATCATGATTATTCTTTTAGTGAGATATATGCAATTTTTAGATTTAAACATTGTCCCTGCTTTGGACTTTTAGTTTGGTTTTACTTTTATTTTTCTATTCACTGTTATATGAAGTATAGCGGGGCTATTCCTGAAAACAAAGTGGCAGTAAAACTTTCTATTGTTGAGCTTCTTTGCCCTAATTAAGAGTTTGTTAAAGGGTCCTTCAGTTCCCCAAATCCTGAACCTCTAGAAAATGATAACATACATCTGTAGAAAAAAGTTAGAGTTGCTTTTGTTATGGCCCTGGAATGTTTATTGTATCCAGTGAAAAAAATGAGAGCAGGGGGGAAAAAAAAATAGAAGGCCATATTTCATATAGATAATGCAAACATTTCTTATCTTCCCACACAATGTGCTCGTAGGGAACTACAATGGTATGAAAGATGTGGTTTTCCAGGTGATTTATTTGCTCTGTTAATGCCTGCAAAACAAAAAGCTCTAAAACAAAATAATAGTTAATTTAATTCTTAAAACCCAAACAAACAGAAAATTTTCAATTGTTATGTATCAAAGTAGGCCATATAGGAATGAAAGGAATAAGGAGGGAGAGTTCATGCATTAATAATTTTATTTAGACTGCCTAAGGCACTTTGGAAGGGTGAAGTGGGCACAGAAGTGTTTGCTCACAGGTTGGGCTTAGTGATCTTGGAGGTCTTTTCCAACCTGAAGGATTCTGCGACAGCAAACTCAGTGTGGTGGTGGATATCTCCAGGCAGTGACATGAGGGGCACCCACACAGCAGCTCCTTGTGTTTCTCAATATCTGTATGGGGGGAGAGATCCAGCCCTGGAGGCAGCTGTGGAGTGCTGTGTCCAGCTCTGGATGCTGAGCACAGCAGGGCCAGGGAGCTGGTGGAGCTGAGGAAGGGCCTGGAGCATGTGGGTGCCCAGGAAAGGCTGAGGGAGCCGGGGCTGTTGAGGCTGGAGAGGAGCCCCAGCTGAGAGGGGCCCTCAGGCCTGGGTGTCCCTGTGTGCAGGGAGGGCTCCCAGCAGGGCCCAGGCTCTGCCCAGGGGGCCCAGCAATGGCCCCAGAGCCACGGGCAGGGCCTGAGCCCAGCAATTCCCCCTGCACAGGAGGCACAACTTCTTCTTCCCTGGGCAGTGCCCAGCCCTGAGCACAGTGTCCACACAGCCTGGGGGGGCTCCTCCCTGGGGCTGGTGCAGAGCTGTGTGCACACAATGCTGTGCCCTGTGCTCTGTGAATTCCACCACTGTCCGTAGGGATGAACAGGCTCAGGGAATGTCGTGCTCTCAGTCCTTCCCCGTGGTTCTCTGTTCTTTGGCCTTGCAGCTGAGCTCCTCAGGGCCAACACAAAGCTGCTGCTGGAGGAAAACCCAGTGTTGTAGGTGTGTCCTTTAGGGGCTTCGCCTAAATGGAGATCTGAGAAATGCTTCACTGTTCTCACCTCTTGTCTCTGCTGGGGTAATTAGAGGCTGTAACGAGCTGCAGTGTGGGTCCTCTGAAGTCAACAAATGTAAAATTTTTACCATAAGATGAGAAATAGAATTTTCCTCAGCTTGCTCTTCTGTTTAATTTACTGATGATTTTCTGTTGGGATTTGTGTGTAAAAAATACACCCCAAAAACCCAAACCAAACCAGTAACACCTGAGTATTTATTTCCCATTTCAAGTCCGGTAGTTGATTAGAAGGTACCATTTCACACAGATTTTGGTTGGGCTATGCATCAGAGGAGCCTCTTAAAGTCTGTAAAATCATGGGCAATCTCAGATAGTCCTGCGTGGTGCATTGGGAGGGGGAATGGTTGACTTTTTTTTCACTGGGTCCATGAGGCTCTTGGAAAATTAAAAGCTCTTCCTAATGAACTTTTATTTCTGTGTGCTTTAAAGGGGGTAGAGGTTTTCTGCTGTTTAATGTAGAAAACCTGGTTGGTCCTAAAACAGTCATCACATGTGGTGATCATGCTTTTATGTATTTTAAGGCTACACTTATGCATTTGCTAGCTCTGCATGTACTGCTTGGTATCTTTGAACCTCTCTTTTAAGTAAACCAACAAACTCTTACTTATTTTCTTTCGTTATTCTGCTCTGCTTCCATTGATGACTCTAAACCTTTGACTCCAGACTGGCAATATGAGGGTAAGATGGAAAAATACAACTTCCTGAACATTGCTTGTCTGCTTTTCATTTGTGTTCTCCTTAGAGTTATTAAATTTCCATTCACTAAGTAGATCCTTTTTGTTGCAATTAAATTCAAATTATGTTTGTTTCTGTTGTGAAACTTTAATTATAATTTATACCTTTTAATCATTCCTTTGTTATTTCTTTGGTTAAATTACCATCGTATTCCCTGTGTCCCGACAGACATTGAGATTCCTGGTGGGATTTCTACGGCAAGACACAAACAGATTCATTAGTGTAGCCATCCAACTGGATCATGGTGACAACAATCCTTCCCTGGCAGGGTGGGCTGGCCCTGGCACAGGGTGCCCAGAGCAGCTGTGGCTGCCCCATGATCCCTGGCAGTGTCCAAGGCCAGGCTGGATGGGGCTTGGAGCAGCCTGAGACAGTGAAAGGTGTCCCTGCCCATGGCAGGGGCAGGGAATGAGATGGGATTTACAGTCCCTTCCAACCCAAACCATTCCATGATTCTGTGATTTGAGGCGTGTGTGTTCATGGCGTGCAAAGGAAGAGGAAAAACCATGTAACACTTTTGCTGTTCAAGTGCTTCAAATACGGATCACGCCTGAGATATTTTGTCATCACATCCTCCCTTGCTGTACGAAGTTTCTCTGAGTAAGGGATAAGCAAACAGCTCTGATTTTGAACATTTGTGAGTGTAACTTTACTATCAGTTCTAGCTCATACCTACATCACAACATTTAAGGGAATACTTGCCTTCAGCATGCCAAATATGCTGACTTTAAAAAAAAAACAACAACAAACTCCCTGAGATCTTACTTTTGGTATGAGAAGTAACTCATTTTTTCATCTTTATAGATTGCAAGTTGGCCAGAACAGGTCCTCCAGCCACAATAGTTCCCATTGACGAGGAGAGTCGCAACGGTGAGTGCTCCACAATTATTTATAGCACAAATTATTTATAACCACTCTTTAAGGCCCTTGTTGCAAACTGATCTTCTTAATTTTTCTTAAGTCAGTGGGACAGTACCAGAGGACAAAGTTCTGGTCAGTATTTGGTTTTGTTTGGTTAGAGCTGAAATTTTACTCTGCAGCATGAAAGGAGCGTAAACCACATGGTCTTCTGGGTTTCCCATGTGGCTTTTTGAAGGTTGTTTGTTGGTTCCCTCTAAGTTTAAGAACACGAGTTTATGGACACCTCTGAAATGGAAGAACTTGGTTGTAGTCATGGAAATTTCAAAAAGGAAAATGAATGTCCCTTTTCTTCAGTGTTCTAATTCTCCTGACAAATCATAGAGTTCCCAGACTGTTGATCTGTGGTTTGAGGGTTGCATTTATGCAGAGTACTGTGATGGGATGAAGTGCTTTACCCTGTTACAACCAGCTGTTACTCCTGAGAATGTTACTACTCTTTCCTGCTTTTTACTCTGTGTGTTTAGGCTTTATTCTTTTAACCTTGTGAGCTGGGCCTGTTTTTGTGCTGTGTGTGGTTGTGGTTTATCAGATGTGGGTGCTTGAGATGGTGAATAAAGCCAGGTCATGCTGGTGGAACCTCTCTGCTGTTATTCCGGGAGGAATTCCTTGTTGGAGTTGCTCAAAGTCAGATGGATAAATGCATTTATGAGTAAAACTCCTCAATAAACCAATTTTTAATACACTCATATGCTGAAAACCTCTGGTACTGGGGTGGCTGTTAAAACCACTCTTTTCCCTCCTCCTGGGGTGGTTTTCCCTGCAGTCAGGAGTGCCCAAAGGAGGGCTACAAATCGGATATGTTGGTTCTTGGCAAGCTGTTGTAGCATCCTGATTTGTTCCATTGGTGGCCTGCTCAGTTTTGGTGGAATGACCCCCTCAGCTGAAATGGTTGGTCTGCCAGAGCTCGTCTCTCGTAGCCTTTCATCCTCCCTACTCATTACAAGTAAATCTATACTAAGAGCAAGGGGTTATAAATGAATACAAACCAGCTTTGCCATTAAAAAAACTTTGTGAAAACCTTTAGGAAGAGAGGTTGAAGTTGTGGATTCCCCATCCCTGCAAGTGTCCAAGGCCAGGCTCGACAGGGCTTGGAGCAACCTGGTCTAGTGGGAGGTGTCCCTGCTCACAGCAAAGGAGTTGGAATGAGATGAGCTTTGAGGCCCCTTCCAACCCAACTCAGTCTGTGATATAAAAATTAATAAGGAATTCATAGTGTTCGACATTTCTTGTGGCCAAAGTTCATACTGGGATTTGCAAGAGATGCAGAAATAAAAATCCACCTAATTTTGTTCTAGCCTAAGGAAATATGTTTCTAGCTCACTTAAAGTGTGAAATCTCATCCTTATATTAGTTCTTGCACTGGCCTGTTACTTGCAAGGTTCTGTTGTTGAGATTGGAATGGCTTTTCTAAGGTTTTGGGATGAAGATCTCTAAAGGATGGCTGAGACATTTCATTCCACCAGTGCATGTGGTCATTGTGTTCTGGCAACACAACAAACAGAAAATCCTGCTCTTTAGAAATAGATATTTACTTCCATTGTGCCATGGCACATTGAGCTCAATCATTCCTAATTCGCAGGAAGTCAGAGACTGGCAAATCTCACAGAATTAAAGCATTTTCCAAAAAACCTCTTGCCTGTTTTCATAGTCAGGCACACAGGTACTGTGCCTGACCTTCAAAGATCTTCTTGAGCAGAGATGTGAAGATTTGACAGTTTCCCACCATGGGGCGAATATCTCTCTATATCAAGTAATTTAGGTACAATAGTAAATTACATCATAATTGTGCTCTTGTGAGCAATCCTGGAAGGAGTGAACTTGACCTTTTTTAAGGAATAAATGAATTATTGTATGATTTTCCCTGTGTTGACCTGAATTGGGTGATAGCATTTCAGATCATATTAACAGCAAAACTGAATTTTTCTTGACGATTTTTATAGGCAGAGAGTTTTTTCACCCTTGGGTTTATTTTTATTTAATTACTGGGTTTGAGGCTTGGTTTTAACTTGTTTTAAAGACTGAATGAGCCTTATTCCTAGGTCAGACTTTCTCATTGCCAGTGTACCTCAAGTTTTTGGAGGCCTCCATGTCGTGGCATCCGTGCTTTTTCCCTTCAGATGAGCAGCCTGAAATTCTCAAGGGTTGTGAATATTTGGGCAGGGTTTTTGATGGAAAGTGTACCCTTGGGAAAGGACTTCTACAAGGCAAGATTTAAAGACTTAGTGATTACATTAGAATTTGGAAGAGAAAGCAGAGGTTGGGATAGAGGAAACAAGCAAAGTGAATTCCCCTAATGTGAGGACAAATAGGAAGCAGTGTCTTGGTGCTCCATCCAGAACAACAACAAAAAAATCCAGTTAGGAATGCTTTGTGATCTTTCCCATCCCAGAAAGATCAGCCAGTGTTGGTGTGGTTTGATTTTATTTTGGTGTGGTTTTTTTCTCCCTGCTTTCCTTGTGACGGTGTGAGTGCTCTAATGAAAAATTGGAGAAAATCCCAAAACCTCCTGCTCTCTTCCCTCCATGTTCCTTGGGGATGTCTGACACAAGGAAGTGCAGCTTTCATGGCTGTAGGTGGGTCAAGTGTTATTCTTCCACCTTTTTCATCTTCCCAGTCTCTCAGCAGCAACCTTTTGCCAGCCTGACTTCCTGGGGAGGAAGAGTATTTTGTGATCATGCTACAAACCCTCTTCCATAACTCCCCATGAGAAATAGGGCACAAAAATGCAGCAAACAAAGCTGTGGGGTTTTTCCCCCCTAATTCTGTTGGACCAATTTATTTTCAGTTTTATTTTATGTAATGCTGGAAGAATGGACCTGATTGCTGAGGCACATTGATGATTGCCATGCTGGTCCAAACTGGTTTAACTTATTTTTCACGGACAACCGACAGGGACTGAAGAAAATGCCCCCAGAGGCACAAAATCCCTCCAGAGGTGGGCCTAGGTGTGCTCATAATGACTGGGAGTGATGACTCTGAATATTCATTACACAATTAAATGTTCAGTGCCCACCAGGGCAATAATTAGGTCTGAAGAAGGAAGAGTCCTGCTATCCCAGGCATTTTGGCTAAGGGGAAAAGTTGTTCAGGAAAATCAACTTGGAAGGTTGCTGTGACCTAGCACAGGTGTATCAAGAAATACGTTCCTTAAGAGCTGTGGCTTGATGTTCATTTCCTAATTTCCCCTCCTGTTTCAGGAAGAAGGATGAATTAATGACTTGAAGATGCTTCAGCTTTGGAGGGCTTTTCCAACCTAAATTATTCCATTATTTTCTCGTATTGTCTTCATGAGCATCTCGCTCTTTATTTTTAAACAAACATACTTTCACATATTGCTTCCTGTCATTCAAAAATCAGCTCTGGGAAGGAAAGTCATTTTAGTTTTACCATTTCAAGGGATTCTGAGAACAGCATTTCCCAAGTTGGCAATGTGGAAAGATATCAAACTGTGATTTTGTCTTGACTTTTCTTATTTTTCCCATAAAGGCACTTTGAGGCCTCTTTGCATTTTGTTTTTACTTGGTGCACTATTTTATGCAGTGTTTCTATAATGGAAAAAATTCAAATTATTAGTTTATATGTTGTTATCATTCCTGTGAAATATTTCCAGGGAGAAAGTGCTTCGGATGATTTTTAATGTAGTTCATGCCATTGTCTTTATGACTCTCTGCCCACACATAGATTTCCCCCACATCTTCTTACATCTCCCTAAAGCATTTATGGATGTTTTTGACCAGCTTTTGAGCATCCTTTTCAAATTTATCTTCACCAACCCGGGATCTGCTTTGTCTGGCAATGGAGATGTGGTGTGCAGATCTAATTTAAGGTATTGCAGCCAATAAATAAACCTTGGAATTAAATTTGGCCACTTGTAGGCCGAGGGTCTAGGCCCGGTCTGGCCATTCCAGGTCAGGGTGCAGTCGAGGTGGATGATGTGATTTTAGTGATGAGTCTCAGCAGTGTTCTGCTGAATCTCTGGGTGCTGATGATGTTCTGTACTCATTAATCCCAGGTCTAAGACATTAGATTAGCCAGCAGTACAAATCTGGGCTGGATCAGGCCCAAACCCATAATAGCATATGTTCAAATTAAGCCTCACCCCGTGGAGTTTATTCCAGCTTTGCGTTTTTATACAGGATGAGAGGTGGTCCATTAGATCCAATAGCTGCCAGATTGAGTAACCTCTGTCAGAAGTTGTTACCCTTGTGGAATGTTCTGGGTAAATTTTAACAGGAGGAGTGGATTTGTATTGATTCGTGTCCCCACGTGGCTCCTGCCAGGGGCTGAACACTGACTGTGCCACTGGGTCACAGGGCTGTGCAGATCTGCTCCATCTGCTCATCCCTGGGCTCTTTTGGGGGCCTGGAGGTTTCCTATGGATGCTGCTCTAAAAAGAGAAGGACCTGGGGGTGCTGGGGGTGAGAGCTGGGACCCAGAACCCCCCCGTGCCCTGGGCTGAGCCCCAGCGTGGGCAGCAGGGGAGGGGGGATTCTGCCCCTCTGCCCCTGGGCTCAGGTGAGACCCCACCTGCAGAGCTACCCCAGCCCTGGGCCCAGCACAGGAGGGACCTGGAGCTGCTGGGGAGAGTCCAGGGGAGGCTCCAGGATGAGCAGAGGGATGGAGCAGCTCTGCTGGGAGGAAAGGCTGGGACAGCTGGGATTGTTCAGCCTGGACAGGAGAAGCTTTGGGGTGACCCAACTGTGGCCTTCCAGGGCCTGAAGGAGCTACAGGAAACATGGAGAGAGATTTTAGACAAGGGCCTGGAGTGCCAGGACAAAGGGGATGGCTTCCCAGTGCCAGAGGGGAAATCTAGGTGAAATATATGGAAGAAATTGTTCCCTGGGAGGGTAGGCAGGCCCTGGCACAGGGTGCCCAGAGCAGCTGTGGCTGCCCCTGGATCCCTGGCAGTGTCCAAGGCCAGGCTGGACTTTGGGGCTTGGAGCAGCCTGGGACAGTGGAAGGTGTCCCTGACCATGGCAGGGGGATGGAGCTACATCATCTTTGAGTTTCTTTCCAACCCAGACCCTGTGGTGCTGTGAGAAGTACTGGCTCTAGTTCTGGAATGTTCAAAGCATTCCTGTGCTGTTTAGGAGTGTGCTGGTTAGACTTGAAGAAAGGGGTGAAATTGGGCTATAGAAATCCAGTGGTGACAATGAACATTCCAGGAAAGTTTCTGTGACATTATTTCCTGCCGCTGCCTCCCTGGCTGGGTGTGGGGAGCTGTGACAGGGTGCAAGTGCCAGGGAATCAAGAGACACCCAACTGTAGCTGACTTGGTTTATTTTTCTAAATGCTCTGGTCCAAGAACTGTCCACAATTTCCTCCATCATTTACTCAGCTAACAAATTACTTCAGTGAGATGGAATGTGGAATTTTTATTTTTTTTTAGCTTTTTTAAAATGTTTTTTCCCCATTTTTCATGTCAGCAGTTGGCTCATAGGTGTTGCTTCTCAACTCTGCATGCAGGTGCTTCAATCAAAATGTGCACAAGGAGGTATCACTTCTTCCCCGACAATTTGATTTCATTTATAAATTCATGAGATGGGAAAAGAGGAGACGAAATTTATGGAAATTATTTTTGTTTCATTCCAGCCTGTTTGTTCATTTCTGTTCCGAAATGATGTGTTCTCCAGATTTGGGTATTAAGGATTTCATTGGGAAGTAATGAATCAATTTGGTGTCTAATGCTGTTTTTATGCCATGGATTTAAATTCTCATGTTTTTCATGTAGGACAAATGTGTAAAGACTGAGGAAGCTGTAAAATGGATCAGTTTATTATTCTGTTCCTATTTATCAGCACATCAGCAGTGGTTGGGACTTAAGCAGAGCTGTTTTAAAGATCACTGCAATTCTCCACTTTCAGTTATTTTTTTTTTAAATTACGTCTTAAAAAAATAAAATCAAAGTTTCAAAAAAGCAGGAGATAATTCAGGGTGGGAGTAGTAGAGAAAAGTTGTCCTTTTAGAAACTGATTAATTCTTAAGGGCAGAAAATAGGGATAGAGCTGGAAATACTTAATATTTTTTGTGCTGTCAGCTGTCTGGACAAATATTCTAACCTGGTATTAGTGTGCTTGGGACAGGTGGAACAGAGGTCCTTGAATTACCTTCAGGGATGAGAGAGAGAGAAGGGATGTTTCAATGGCAAAAATTAGGAATTTAACTCCGTTTTGAGGTAGGGGTAATTTTTGTGGATCACGATTCTGCTCTGTAATGCTGAGGCCTTCTCAAAATGTGTTTGGGATTTCCTCTTTTACTTGAAATTCGCCTCAGAGCGACTGGAATTTTTCTGAACAGCTCATCTATGACAGTTTGAGTAGTCAGAATAAATTATTCAAATTGTGGGACGTGATCCGTTCATATTCCCAGGGTATCTATTTACCTTTGCCAATAAAGAACTGCATCTTTCCCTAATTATTTCTTCCATACAGTTCTGCAACATCAAACGTCGTTTCAGTAGCGATGCTCTTGATTCTCTTCTCCTTCACAGTCCCAGTAAAGCAGTGCAAGAATCAGAGGATTTGATACATTTTAAGGTTTTTAAAATCAGTTTTGCTCCAGGGAGTGGGGTTGATGGTTGGGATTGGTGCTCAGGACTGCAGTGTGCTTTCCAAACGTTTTGGTGTTGCTTTAATTTTGGAGTGTAAACAGAGCCCAAAGCAGGCTTGATAAGTCTGGGGGAGGCTGCTCCAACCGGCTCCCAGGAAAGGTCAGCCTGGGTCTGCTGTTCCATGGCAATGACTCCCACGGAGCTGTCCCAGTCCTGAGAGCTCAGGTTTCCTCTCCTTCTGCCAGAAGAGGTGCGACATTGATGTCAGAGAAAATCTGCTCCTTTCTGAGGAGTGGTCTTTTATGTGAATTCTTTGTCAAATTATGAAGTTCCTACCCTGAAGTTCAGAATCCATTTGTCCTTCTTCCCTGATATCTGGTGAGCTCTCTGGGCAGGTGTCCCCTCTCCAAAATTCCCAGCTCTACTGGTTCTTGGGTGCTGGAGCTGCTCATTCTGGAATCACCCTTTTCAACCTGCTGGGGCTCTGCTGAGCTCTCAAAATTCACCTTTGTTCAGCTGAGTCCTGTGTAGGAATCCCAGGATGGTTTGGGTTTGAAGGGATCTGGAAGCTCATCCAGTTCCACCCCCTGCCATGGGCAGGGACACCTGTCCCAGGCTGCTCCAAGCCCCAAAGTCCAACCTGGCCTTGGACACTGCCAGGGATCCAGGGGCAGCCACAGCTGCTCTGAGCACCCTGTGCCAGGGCCTCTCCAACCTTACAGAGAGATTTTCTTTCCATTATCCCATGTGGATGGTTGGAGCCACATCGGTTCTTTTCCAAGTCCATTTAGCATGGGGAGACACCTTCGATGGTGTGATGGGCCCCCCAAACTGGTCTCCTCCTGGCTCTTCCCTGCCAGAAGAATCCCCCACCTTACCTTGTTGGGAAATGAAGTGTTTGATTAAAATGGACGAAGCTACACTGAAAATGAGAGCTCGTGGTTCCAAAGGGCTGTGGAAGTGCTGGAGAAGGGAAGGTTTGCACGCAGGTCCTGTTGCAGTACCCAGTGTGGAGGATGCAAAGGGTGGTGTCCAGGCACAGGGTGGGCCTCTCCCTGCTTCCCTCTGGAGCACAACAGGGATGCAAAGAATCTACAGAAGATCCAGAAAGTGAGAAGCTGAGTCACTGAGGCACCTGCACAGGGAAGAAGTTTGTCCTCATGTCCAGGTGGAATTTCCTGGGCATCAGTTCCTGCCTGTTCCTCTGGTGCCATTGCTGGGCCTGTAGAGCAGAGCCTGGTCCGTGCCCAGAGAGGCTGTGAGTTCTCCTCCCTGGGATATTCCAGACCCATCTGAACACAATCCTGGAGCAGGGAGGTGGCATCAGATGCCCACTGTGCTCCCTTCAGCCTCAGCCATCCTGAGATTCTGTGTCCCTTTGGGAGGTCCCTGAGAACCTTGGGAAGTCTGTCCCCCAGGAGAAAATTTCCCATTACTTTTCTTGAGATGCTTTCTGTAAGCCAGGCATGCTTTTGAAAAATTACTTCCTTCCAAGGAAACCTCACCTAAATTTCCATTTAAAGTGATGATATAACCCCAGTCCCTTTTCACACCTGGGTGAGCAGTTATGGCTTTGCATTTCCCATTCTTCACCATGTGTCTGGATGTGGCACTGGGAGCATGGAACTGGACCAGGTGAGTAATGAGCTGTCCTCAGTGTTTTCATAACCCTTCAAATCTTTCCCCCAAAAAAGGGGGAGGGGAAGGGGCAAACATAGGAAAAAATTGCTTTATAATGGTCATGTCCCAACTTCCTTTAATTGCACTAATTTTATTTTGATCTTAAAATGGGGAATAACTGCTTAGTAATTCATGGATAACATGTTTCTCCCTCATATTCACTGTGTTTCTAAGCAGATTGCTCCAAAACATCAGAATTTTTCTCTTTATTACAACTTTGAATCACTAATAAGAATCACACTTAAGTTATTGCTTGTTTTGAACAGCAGAGTGCTTGGAACAGTAAAATAATTCAGTAAATGATGGATTTCAAAGCGCTGCTTGGCTTAAACATAAATTACATTTGTTGGTTTATTTTGTTACACAGTCTCATGTGAAAGCTCCTTGTATCCTTTTAGATTTTCAAAGTCATGCTAATCAAGCCAAATGTTCTGCTCCATGGCTCTGAGAGATTTTTCCTCCTTTATTCAACCATCATTTTTCATCATTACTCTGCCATTCCACATTTTTATCCTATTGACACAATTGTTTAGGAACAGAGGGCCTGATTAAAATAAATCATTAAGTCTGGACCTTCAGGCTATCTCTGAGTTACACCATTACCCCAGTCCTGGGGATCATTTTCTCCTTATGATAAGCCCATTGTTCTCTGGAGGTGTTTGGGAAGGTTGTGGTCTGGAGGGCCAAGAATCTCAGGGGGTTCAACCAGGCCAAGTGCTGCTGCTACACTGGGATCAGGGCAACCCCTGGGATTGACCCAGGCTGGGGATGAGCAGCTGGAACAGCCCTGGGAGAAGGACCTGGGGGTTCTGGGGGTGAGAGCTGGGACCCAGAACCCCCCTGTGCCCTGGGCTGAGCCCCAGCGTGGGCAGCAGGGGAGGGGGGGATTCTGCCCCTCTGCCCCTGGGCTCAGGTGAGACCCCACCTGCAGAGCTGCCCCAGCCCTGGGCCCAGCACAGGAGGCACCTGGAGCTGCTGGAGAGAGTCCAGGGGAGGCTCCAGGATGAGCAGAGGGATGGAGCAGCTCTGCTGGGAGGAAAGGCTGGGACAGCTGGGATTGTTCAGCCTGGACAGGAGAAGCTTTGGGGTGACCCAACTGTGGCCTTCCAGGGCCTGAAGGAGCTACAGGAAACATGGAGAGAGACTCTTTCCAAGGGATGGCATGACAAGGGGGATAATGTCTTCCCAGTGCCAGAGGGGAAATCTAGGTGAAATATATGGAAGGAATTGCTCCCTGGCAGGTTGGGCAGGCCCTGGCACAGGGTGCCCAGAGCAGCTGTGGCTGCCCCTGGATCCCTGGCAGTGTCCAAGGCCAGGCTGGACTTTGGGGCTTGAAGCAGCCTGGGACAATGGAAGGTGTCCCTGTCATGGCAGTGGGATGGAACTACATCATCTTCCACTTTCTTTCCAACCCAAACCCTTCCATGATCTATGAATATTTTACTGAGTTTTTGCCAAAATATGTATTAGTTCTTTTCAGAAGAATAATTATGCTTTGTTGCTACCAGGCATAAAATTTTATTTCTCAGGATGGTTTACGAGCCCAGTGAAAAACCTGGCACATGTTGCTTCTGAAATGCACTGCTGAGCATTCATGTTGGGCCTATTATTTTGTCACTTTCACAACAGGGTGAAGTTTAAAATAGCAGTTCTGTGACAAATTATCTTCCATGCAAGGAATTAATAGTTTTTAGAAAGTGCATCTCTGAGGAAAGCAGCAGCAGGGAGAACCATCTCACTTTTCAAGTTTGTCTGTGTGTTTTGATAGTTTTTTTGTTTCTTTTCCTTTTATTTTTCTTGTTCTTTTGGGGGTTTTTTTGGTTGGTTTTTTTTTTGTTTTGGTTTTTTTTTTGTTTTGTTTTGTTTT
>VZDJ01000325.1:1252141-1284213 GCA_008694505.1 Cyanoderma ruficeps | reverse complement strand
GGAAGGGAGGAAGGAAGGAAGGAAGGAAGGAAGGAAGGAAGGAAGGAAGGGTCACCAAATGATTGATGTTTATGGTGTAATTTTCTAAGCACTCATGTTCTCCCCCTTGGGTTTTTTGGTGGGGAAGAAAAGGTTTGGGTTTTTGTTTGGCTTTCTAAATAGGCTGAGTGAAAGCCCATTTGTTGCTACTTAGTTGCTAAAAGAATTTTCTGGTGTTTGTTTTTTACCCTTGACCTTTTTAGAAGATACATTAAGCCTGTTGCCCCACAGAGCCCGTTTCTCTGTGGGACCCCACACCCCCAACGTGCCATCAGCATCCATCTCTCCAAGGGAAATGTCCTTGGAACCATTCCTTCCCTTCCCTTGTCCTTCCCTTCCTTCCTTTGGCCATGAAGAATTGCAGTTAATTTCTCCCACTTCTCTTGTAAAAGCAAAGCTCTGGTCAAAAAAATCTTGTGGTTTCCCCAGCATTCAGCTGTGTTCCACTGGATTTTTCCAGCCTGGGAATACCAGGATCTGCATTTCCCTCTGTGTGTGTGCTGCAGGACAGAGGAATTCTTTGCTGGGGATCTACAGGCTGGACTCATCGTCCTGTGCTTGCTCCAGGTTTTTGGGAGGGATTTCCTGCTTCCTCTCCACCTGCTATGAGGTGCTGAGGGACTGCCCTGAGTTGTTAAAACCTTTTCAAATCCCATCAGTATCAACTCATAATGTTTTTAAACGTGTTAAATTTGTTAAGTGACCATATGGGGTTTGTTTCATGCTTTTGTTCGGCAATTATGCTCCTGCTGAAGCCCCTCCAGGCACTTTAATTAATCTCAGCAGTGAGAAACCATTTCTCCTGAAGGTGTGATGTCACCATGGGTGTTCATTCCTTCCACCTTCCCCACAGGGAGCTCTGGATTTTAAGGATCTGTGGCTGAGAGGAGCTGAAAGGGAAAGATATGCTGCTTTTCTTTGGTAGTGTAGCTTGAGGGTGGGCCTGAAGGATGATGCTGTAAATTTAAAAAAAAATATATATATATAAAAGAGGACAAAAAAAAAAGACAAAAAATTCAAGAAAAAACCTCGGTAACAGTGGAATGAAATCCATATTTCCATAAGAAGAATTCCTAGAATCATAGAAGTCATAGAATCATTAAGATGGGGGAATATTTCCTTGCTTAATCAGTGTTCTCACAGAGCTCTCAGGTTATCAAGGTGTTATTTTCCCCCCTTGGAATACCGTATGATACCAGTTCAAACAGCCTCCTGCTATTCCAGTTACTTTATTAACAACATCTCAGGCAAACCACAGGTTTTGATCTGTGAAACTCTGTAAAAGGCACTTGTAAAGCACTTTTCTTTGCCCAGGCTCTGCCCCTGGAGCACAGGTTTTTTGTTCCGGTCCCTGGGGACCAGGGCTGGTTGGATATTAAGTGTTAAAGATCTGGCAGTGCTATTTCTTGCCTGTTGTTAAGCTCTCTCATGCATTATTTATCAAACAGCAGGTGAAGACTTCAACCTTTTTATGATAATTGATAGTGGTTAGAATACAAGATTACAAACAGGTCCCGAGCACCAGTAAATGCCAGCACAGGAGGTGGATTGGTACGACGTGTTTTTCATCGTTAAATCAAAATATATGAACTTCGCTGGGCCTCACTGGGTCAGCGTGGAGGGGGAGAGGAGTAATAGGTGATAAAATTGTGTATAAACAGCTTTGCATGGGGCTCTGCCTGCTTGGGTTGTGCAGTGCTCATGCAAACTTCAGCGTGGGGTGACAGGACTCAAAACACTTTCCGTGGGCTCACGGCCTGTTCTGGATGATTGCTGTGTTTCCCTGGAGCCCAGGGCGCTCAGGGAACTCTTCCCTCCATCACCTGTGGGGTTTTTTTTTAACTTGGGGTACTGTTGGCCTGAGTTTTCTGCCTTCTGTCTCTGTGCAGAAGTTCTCTCACGCAGCTTCATGTAAACAATGTGTATTTTTAGAATGTTTGCATTCTTCTCCCCTGAGAGAAGAATTGATTGATGGTGATGTCCACCATCCAGGTTGAGAGGTGGCGACCTGTGTAGCCAATCTCTGGACCTCTGTACAAATGTATAAAGGAGTTAGATTGGAAATAAAGTAGGAGAGTTTGTTCCCCCTCACGATGCTTCTGGCCTGCTCTCTTTCTGTCCCAAAAGTGGGACACGCCCAGCCTCATCTAGCAACAAGGTACAGTTAGAATTATCCCTACAATTACAATTATCCCATGTAATCCAGCTGCTCTGGGCACTTCCTTTGCTTGTGCCAGATTTTGCACAAGTCCTTGGCATGGTGGATGCCTGCTCGGAGTTCAGGTGTCAAAAAAAGAGGTGCTGGGAAGTTGTACTCCTGGTTTAGTAAGGTTAGGCCCAACTTAAGTTGGTAAATTTTACCTATTTATAACCAGACAAGGGATTGGGTGGTTGGGAAGTGTGAAATTTAGGATTTTTTGCCTTTTAGTATCAACAGCATTAAAAAAGAGAGGAAACATAGGCAAAAATAAAATAAACCATGAGCTGTTAATTCCGTTTGATAGAGCTGAAGCAGCTCCATATTGATGGCTCATTATTTTTAAATTGACTGAGGGTTTCCTTTCATTAATTCTTTATTCTGCAGACAGATGGGAAACGGTGGCTGCTTTTTTTCAAGGGCAATTTCACCCAACTGACAGTACATTGGAGCTTTGGGTTGGGATTTTTTTTTACTGTTGAAATATGACACGGGATAGATTAAAAAAAGAAACAACAACAACAAAAGGGAAGATTCTTTAATTAAAATGTGCTGCCTTGGTTTTGTTTAATTGTTTTTATAATTAGTGGCATGATCTCTGTTAATTTTCATCTATCTGAAAACACGCCTGGTGGGTGTCAGATGTCTCTGCTGGATTGGTAAACATTAAAATACTTTAAAACCACACATTTGCTCTCCCTTCAGTACTGATTTGCACCGTCCTTCTCATTCAGCAGCCAGGCAGAGCCCTGAACATTTGGATATTATTTTTATTAGCTCTAATTAGCCTTTAAGAATAACGAGCACCCGTGGAGTAGCTCTGTGCATCCTGAGTTTTAGACGTCGGGCTAATTTTGGGTTGTGAGTGCTGTCTGTGAGGTTAAACCCAGAAATGGAGAAGAAGGAAAAAGCTGTGAGCCGAGCTAAGCCTCTCACCCTTCCCTGCCTCATCCCATCAAAGCCATCAGGGGCTTAGGGAAGCAGCACACGCCTCCATCTCCAGCCAAAATACAAACCTTGCTGGTAGGTGGGTGCAGGGATGAGCCTGAGAAGTGCAGAAGGAAAAGTGCTGAATAAATGATCAAGTCGCTGTAGCCTCACAGTGTTTATTTTCCCCAGTCGTCGCCATCATCATTAATGAACAATCCCATCCCATCGCTGATGCAGCACTTGAAAAGTTAAACATCCCACTTCTGAAAGAATATATTTGACTTGTAAAGGAAATATCCCACCTTTAAAGGAAAATATCCCCTTTCTGAAAGAAAACTCGCCTTCCTTCTTCCCCTGGTGGGAACCCGGGCTTGCTGGGCTGCCATTCACAGAGAAAGCAGTTTTAGCCCTGGGGCCTCAAGGCAGCACAAGCCTGGGCATCTCATTCCTCAGTCTCTGCTTGATGAAACAGAAAAGGGGAGTTTTAGAGCATTTCTGATGAAATCAAAGGTTCTAGGATGTTGGGCTGGACTCTCCAAGGATTAATTTGAGTTTCTGAGTTTCGGCCCCCAGCACCACGCAGTGCCCCCCATTGCTCTGCTAATACCAGGCATACCCTTGTTATCCCGTGGTTATTAAACACCTCCACCCTGCGTCAGTGCTCCTGGACAATGCCCCACCTCCAGCAGGGATGGCAGGGAGGTACTGCAGGAAAACTGCACCTGGCATCAACCTCTGTATTTGCCCTGAGTGTGCTCAAAGCCTGCAGCTCTTTGCATCTCTAAAGGAAAGAGGGGCTCTGCAACATCTTGGTGGTGTCTTGAGCCTTCCCAGTCAGGGCACTGCATTTCCAAACCATTCCCAGACCTGGATCTGAGTATTTACACGTGGCTGATGCAGGAATTTCTTCCTGGCTGCATTTTGAGACCTCAGCTCACTCGCTCTTAATCTATTTAATGTTCGTGCAGTTTATTTTCATAGTTTCATAATCAGCTTATGTGATGTGAGGCCATGGATATTTAAATTCGGGAAGTTGCATTCCCTCTGCTCTCCAGGCTTGTAATTTCATTACAAATAACCAATTTTATGTACTTTTTTTCCCCATTGTCCCATGTCAATAAGTGCATTATACTCCTGTAGCATGCTTTTGGTCTCCTCTGTCTGTTTGCATTGTTTTCCCTGGGATCAGCCTCCAACTGATGTGTGTATTTACTGGGATTAAAGAATAGCACAGTGTTTGCTTGCCCTGTTTCAGGACTGTTGCCAGGGGATCTGAGCACTCTTGGCTCTTCCAGGAGACATCCACGTGCTGGGGCCAGAGGCACAGAACTGTTGCACTGGTTTGGCATGTCCTCTGCCTCAGTGCCAGTAACCAGGGTTTCAGCAGCATCTCGTGGCTTAAATCACCTCTTCCTGCTGGAAAATGGATGTGTTCATAATCAGTGCTTCTGTCCTTCCCGTCCTTTGGACAGAGATGTTCTGCTACACCAGCTCTGGTGTTTGGCTGTCTATGAAACATAACAATGGAGGATCTTAGAGCTGCTTCCAAGAGCGTGACCTGGTCAGTCACAGATTTCTCCTCAGGTCTTTTGTTTCTCTGGTATTATCAACTTTCCCTCTGTCTCACATTTGGGAGACCCCACCTGCAGAGCTGCCCCAGCCCTGGGCCCAGCACAGGAGGGACCTGGAGCTGCTGGGGAGAGTCCAGGGGAGGCTCCAGGATGAGCAGAGGGATGGAGCAGCTCTGCTGGGAGGAAAGGCTGGGACAGCTGGGATTGTTCAGCCTGGACAGGAGAAGCTTTGGGGTGACCCAGCTGTGGCCTTCCAGGGCCCAAAGGTGCTGGCAGAAAAGATGGAGAGAGACTTGGGACAAGGGATGGAGTGACAGGACAAAGGGAATGGCTTCCCACTGCCAGAGGGCAGGGCTGGATGGGATATTGGGAAGGAATTGTTCCCTGTGAGGGTGGGCAGGCCCTGGCACAGGGTGCCCAGAGCAGCTGTGGCTGCCCCTGGATCCCTGGCAGTGCCCAAGGCCAGGCTGGACTTTGGGGCTTGGAGCAGCCTGGGATAGTGGAAGGTGTCCCTGCTCATGGCAGGGGTAGAACTGGATGGGCTTTAAGGTTCTTCCCAACCCAAATCATTCTATGATTCTATGATCTCTGATAGCATTCAATGGCTTCTCTTTTCTGGAACATTTGCTTTGCTTTTCCTGATCAAATTATTTTGGTTTGGGTTTTTTCTTGGTTGATTTCTTCCTTGAGAGTTACATGCCTGCGTAACCTTAAAATTAATGGAAAACATGTCTTAGTCTTTTGATGAGAGAAACTTAATTACCCACTATAACACTTTTTTTTTTTCTGTGAGGAACATCATGGCAGCCTCAGCAGGTATCATCACTCCCCTGTGGTGAGGCCTTGCTTCATCTCATTTATCCCCAGAAACCACTAATTGCAGCCAGTAATTTACAGTGGTGTTACAACTGATGGGAAATAGGAACCAAACCACCCCGGGGTCTGATCCAGGGGGTGTCTGCCAAGGTATCCTGGCCAGGAGTGGGCAAATCCAGAGGAAGCAGGCAAGCCAGTCAGTGGGTGAGATGGATGGAGCTGCAAACAGTGGCACGGAATGTATATCATGGGAAGACATTTGAGGTGTGTGGGATTGTTTTTTTTTTTCTTAATGGTTTCCACTGGGGTTCTTGGTTGGTTTGGTTTGGTTTTGGGTTTATTGTAAAAATGTTAAATGCTGGACTGGTGTTTTCATAGAATGTGATGGCAGTTCCAAGGTCCTGTGCCTGGGTGGGAATGGCTTTCTTGGAGCCCAGCGTATTTCCATGATGGTCAAGTTGCCCACCCCAGGGCATGTCTGTATTTTATGAGCTGACCCTGCAAAAAGCTCGTCTCCCTTTTCTTCCATTATCTGGGAGGTGGCATCCCTTGGCACTGCCCCAGCCAGAGTGACAGAGGTTTGGGGGTTCTGTCAGATTTGGGGTTCTTCCAAAGGCAGCGATGGGTTTTCCTCTCGCTGACAGAGAAGTCTTTCAAACACCTTCTAGTTCATTAATGTTTTTGTGATCCCCATGTCAATCAGCCTCTTTAGGAATCTTCCATAGAGTTTATTTGCAGCAGAGGTGGATTTCCAGCTCTTAGGAAACAGCAAAGTGAAGGATTGCTGGAGCTTGTTCTGCTCAGGAAGCAGCATGGGGTGGGTGCTCCTTTCCAAGGACTTGCAGCACAGATGTTGCCTCATTCCTTTATCCTTTGGGTTATTCTCAAAGCCTCAATGGGTCACTCCTTTGAGATGCTCTTCCTGATTCTGAGGAGCAATCCAGGCTGTGCTGAAGGTCAGATGAGGTTTGAGGGTGCATCTTCTGTGGGGGCTTGAGGAAGAACTTCCCAGTCATCAGGGAAGCGACAACAGCATACTCAAGTGTGTTGGTTCCTGACAAGACAATGTCAGAAACCCATCTCCAGCCATGTTCATGCAGTTAATTTCCAACTGGAGACAAGGAAAAACTCCTGGTTTTGATTAGCAAACCCTCAGTTGTGGTCATTCAATTAACAACTGAATACCCAAAAGTGAAAAAAAAGAAGAAAAAGGAAAAGAAAAAAAGGATGTGGCACTTTTTTTGATGTTAAAATAATGATTATGATGGGAGAAACAAAGAAAAAAGAGAACTTGGACTTTGAATTCGAAGCAAGAGCATGAATACAGAAATGGACATTTTTGCAGCTGAAATCAAGAGCTGTGACTGGAACTCAAATCTGACAGGTCATTGCTATGGCAGTAGGAAGTTGTTGGTGTTCCAGCCTTTAAATCCCTGCTGTGCTAAGTGGATCTTTCTGCCCTCTTTGAAAAACTCATCTTCCTTTCTGTTTTGTACATGCTTGAAGGCTGAGAGACCTTTGATATTGTTTCATGCTTGCAAGGACAAAGTTAATTCCCAGCTGTTTGTAATACAGTTCACTTTCTCTCTATTAATCTAAATCAATCAATTATCCTAACTTCCTTTATGAGAAATATTTATGCCTACTCAGAGCAGAATCAGTTAAAATTGATTGCATCGTAATTGGATTCAGCATGAAATATTTTGTTTCTTCCCGGTAAGAGCATGGGGGAAATGTTGTCTGTGGCAGGATTTAAATATTATTTCGGGTGGAGAAGAACAATTTTGGAGCTGCTGCCTGTACCGGTTGTCTCAGCCCCTCTTCCTAGAGAAATGGGCTGGTTTGGCACAGAGGACTTTGGTTCAAGCCTCAAAATCCTGCTTTTGTGTCACCTGCCCACTATTACAGCAGAGAACTGGGAATTACTGCTTGGAAGCCCTTTAGTCCAAGATTTGTCCAGTGGAAATATTCTCCTGGTGAATTGTGAGGAGTGTTGGGTGTGGGACACACTGGAATGAGCGTTACCTGTGGGATCTTCAAAACTGCTGTTAATGAGCTCCCAAAAATCAGTGAGGCTGCTGAGGAAAGAGTCACCTGTCTGAGGAGGCACCTTATTGCTCTTTAACTCTCAGAAAGGAAGGTGGAAGCAGGTGGGGTCGATCTCTCCCCTCAGGAAACTGGAGATAGGACGAGAGGAAATGGCCTCAACTTGTGCCATGGGAGGCTGGAATTGGATATTAAGGAAAATTTCTACATGGAGATGGTGGTCAAGCATTGGAATGGGCTGTTCAGGGTGGTGGTGGAGTCCTCATCCCTGGAAGTGTTCAAAAAACATGTGGATGTGGCACTTGAGGACATGGGCTAGTGGTGACAGCGGTGATGCTGGGTTCTTGGCTGGGTTTGAGAATATTAAAGATCTTTTCCAACCTTAATTATCTTTTCTCAGCTCTGTAAAGTTGCCGAGTTGCAAATTATTGGCCAGCTTGATGGAGCTTAAAGATTACATGTGGTATGTTGCCACTGATGTCTCCCAAATAAAACAGGGTGAGGAGCAGGAGGTGAATAACCTGCTTAGCAGCGCCTCCAGGGTTTTCATGGAGTTTCATGTCTCCTTTTAATAGCTGCTGTTTCAGACGAGTTTCACTTCAGCCAAAATGGCATTTATGGGTAGAGGTCTGGAGGGAACCTGAGGAATGAATGGTTTGGACAAATGAGCAATCTGAGGGAATTCATCTTCTGTGGAGGAAATGCAGGGATAGGGCAGAATTTGATTAGCTTCAGGTAGAAAACAAGGAAGAAGTGCCTTGGGATGTAAGATTTTACTCAGATTGCACCAGCCAAGCAAGCAGACCAAGATCAAATATGCAATATGCAGATTTTTGTACTAATACTTGAAGTCTTGAAAACTACGGCAGCGTGGTGAGATCCATGTGCTCTGGACATCTGGAGTTCTTGTTGGAACAGATGCATCACAGATGTGCTGGAAGGCAGGGAGCTGATGGGATCTGTACAGCAGCAGCAAATGAGAGTAACAAGAGTTGTTTGCAGTAAAGCCCTAAAGGAAGCACAGATTTATGAAAAGAAAAGAATCACAGAAACCCAGACCGGTCTGGGTTGGAAAGGATCTTAAAAGCCATCTCGTTCCACCCCTGCCATGAACAGGGACACTTTTCACTGTCCCAAGTTCCTCCAAGCCTTGTCCAGACCAGGCTTGGACACTCCCAGAGATGGAGCAAAGAGGACAATGAGGCCTCTGGCATCTCCATAGGCAGGAGGGTCATGTCTGAAAGGGAGAATTTGGATATGTGAGCCCTCCCTGCCAGCTGGGCAGCCAAGGCCTGGTGTCCAATTCAGGTGGAAATTATTGATATGCCACATTTTAATACTGATTTTACTGAACTTTTTCATGGTGTCCTTGCAGAAGCAGATACTCAATGAGGTCTGTATGGTAATAAGTGCTGGGAAAAGCTCTGGGTTTTGGGGTGACCTCATTGTGGCCATCCAGGACTTGAAGGAGCCAACAAGAAAGATGGAAAAGGATTATTTCCAAGGGCTTGGAGTGCCAGGACAATGAGGAATGACTTCCCACTGCCAGAGGGCACAGTTAGATGGGGTATTGGGAAGAAATTGTTCCCTGGCAGGGTGGGCAGGCCCTGGCACAGGGTGCCCAGAGCAGCTGTGGCTGCCCCTGGATCCCTGGAAGTGTCCAAGGCCAGGTTGGACAGGATCAGAAAAGTATTCTCTTTTTTCCTAGTAAAGAGGGGAAGCTTTGAGGCTCATGGTTCCCTTAGAGCAGTTGCATGCACCTCACAAAGAATACCTGCAGCCTGCTTGGAAAGACTTAGAGAAGGAAGAAAGCTGGAAGGAATAGAGGGACAATCTACTCATCTTGGAAAATAAATAAACCAATCCATTTTTGAGTTTGAAGCTGCTGGGATGGATTTTAAACTCTTTTTCAAGAAGAAAACTGTGAACTCTCAGATGATGTAAATGTACTGAAATAAAGCCATAAGTAGGAGCAGTTGTAGTGCATAGAAGTAGGTGTGGGAAATTTCGGCTGCGATTGAGTGGAGTGTCGCAGGAAGTTTGTAGCAATAACAAGATAAAGCCAAATAATCATAGGTGCCATAGCCAGAACTGAGGATTACACCAGATAAATGTAGAAATCCAGGATAATTGTGCCCCAGAACCACCTGCCAGTCACTTCCTTACGGTAAAATCCTTGCTTCTGGCAAGCTTCCTTCTTCCTTTCTGCCTGCCACAAAAATGAACTGATTGTTGGATCAAAACAACCACCCTGCTGTCTTTGGGGACAATGTGGGGAACTGCCACAGCTGGTACTCAATTTTTAGCTCTGAATAAACAACGAGCAATTGGCTGTTAAATATATAAAATATCCAAGTGTCTACAGTGTCTTTTAACTTGACAAGGAGTGTGGAGTTGGAATCATTAGCTGAGCCTCTCTGGTGGAATAATGGAATTTGTGTTAGAATTCGATATTCTTTACTGTCTGAGCATTGTACAGTGGGTAAAATAACTGCATTTATGGGGCACTGGTGGATTCATTAATAGGAGAGCAAAGGTGCTCTGCACTTTACAACTGCTTGTTTCCAGGGATTTCCCTGCAGTGAGCCCTGGCCACATTGTTCTGGTTGGATTCAAGCCCCAAGGTGATTCCTGTCAGGACATACTTTGTGTTTTGCAAGATGAGTACCCCCGTACTTGAGCAAAAATAAGGTTGTGGGAATTCAAGGCCAGGTCGGACGGGGCTTGGAGCAAACTTGGATAGTGAAAGGTGCCCCTGATCATGGCGGGGGGTGGTGGAACTGGATGGAATTTAAGGTTCCTTCCAATCCAAACCCTTCTGGGATTAACATAAAATGTATTAATAGTACTAACAATGAAAATGAGAAAGTGAGAGAGGAATAAACCCCAAATTTTATTAATATTTCTTACTTAATGATTGCAAAACCCAAATCGCTCTTTAGAGGTATCATCTCCCAGCAAGCCTGGTGGAAATTCTCCTGGATAACAGAGTTGGCCACTCCAGCAGATCCCAAAGTGCCACCGCCACCCAATCTCCCCCTTTGCTGTGTTTTTCTTTCGATTATTTGTAATAAATGGCCTGGACTCAGAGAAGTTCTGCTTCAGCCCATGTTGCAGGAGCACAGTTGCTGTGGTATTTCAGCAGTTCATTATTCAATTAACGTATTCAGGCATTCCTCCCTTCAGATTACTCTAGCAGAGGTCTCAGACAATGTGATTACCAGGCATAAACTGTATTGTAACTTCCTCACGTGCCATTCAGCCAAACTATGGAACTCGATTTGTGTAAATGTTGATTATTCTCCTCATTCCCAAACGTGTTTTTCAGGTCAGCTGTAAATTGAGCAGGTCCTTTCAGCTTTACAGAGCTGATCCAGAGCTCTTCTGTCCAACATCTGCATGTGGAGGCAACTTTGTGCCCAAATCCCCAAATGTCCATTAGGAAAACAGCTTTTCACGGCACATTATGAGTGCTACTCAACCACCAAGCTGTTTTCATTATTCGATATTTATCTGAATTTGTGTTTGAAGTGTTGTATCCAGTGCACCGAAAAGTGGGCTTGGGAGTTTTTTGGCCACTTCTTATCGCATCCCATCAGCCTTTTCTGAAAACCAAGCTGGCTGTGTTGTTCTAAATGATGATGTCTTCCCAAGCTGGAGGCATGATTGCCTTCCATTACTAGGAAAATGTTCGGGAGTGAAGACACTGATTAATCTTAGAAAGAATAAAGCGTGCTCCTAGCTCCATTTGGGATATGACAGGCATCTGTCACCAGCAGCAGGGCCTGTGAATGCTTCAGCTGAAACCCATTTTTTATTTGCACTTCCCACCATTCAGTTGCTCTCCTGTGCTCTGAGCTGGAATTGCTGTCCTTAAGGCTTCATTAAAGGCGGGCAGCTGAATTGTTTGGGGGTGTGCAAAGATCAGTTTGACTGCTGCGGTTCGCTTCCATTAAATCAGGCTCCAGGAGGAAAAATGCCGAGGTCAGAAGGGGAGTGTGGGTTGGGATGCTGTGAGAACAGCAGTGATGGGAGAGGATGAGGTTGGACAGCAGCACAGCATCAGCAGGAGTTGTCACCGAGAGGTCCCAGGTTGGTGCCAGGAGCAGTCAGGGATCCCCTGGGAAACCCACGCAGGGACCTCTGTGCTGTTTCCATTGCAGACTTTCTCCTGCTGGCCACTCCCTCAATCTGAGCTGTGTTTAATGTTCCAGATCCCATAGATTCAACCATCCAGGAATGGCAAAGATGAAAGCCTAAAGATAGATAAGAGAGATCCATAGTGTCTGTGGAAGGGAATGTAAAGAAGGAAGTTTGATGTCCTGGCATAGGGCGAGCAGCAGCAAGGCCAGCAGTGACACAAGGAAATTGTCTTTGTACCCTCAGTGTACAGACAAAAGATGCAAAATCTTGAGCCTAAGAAAAATTTTCTGTTCCTAAATCCCTTTTTTTCACTGTCAGGTCCCAGCATGGCCCAGCCTTGGTGGATTTTGTGGCAAAAAGCCTGGAGAAAAGGAGGCTCAGGGGGGACCTTGTGGCTCTGCACAAGTCCCTGACAGGAGGGGACAGCCAGGGGGGGTCGGGCTCTGCTGCCAGGGAACAGGGACAGGACAATGGGAAAGGGCCTCAAGCTGTGCCAGGGGAGGCTCAGCTTGGACAGCAGCAGGAATTTGTGCATGGAAAGGGTGCTGAGGCCTTGGCAGGGGCTGCCCAGGGAGGTTTGGAGTGCCCATGGCTGGAGGTGTCCAAGGAAGGGCTGGAGGTGGCACTGAGTGCTCTGGGCTGGGGACAAGGTGGGCATTGAGCACAGCTTGGACCTGGTGATCCTGCAGGGCTTTTCCAGCCTCAGTGATTCTGGGATTTTGTGTAAAGAGCCCCCTCCTCTCTGTCCATGCAGACCATCCCTGCAGTGCCTGGAGCAGAAGCTGAAATGGAACAGGATCAAATCAGATTTGAATGTATAATTTGTCTCACAAGCTAAACAAGAGGGATGGAACAAAGTTAACACTCAATATTGAGTGTGGCTCATGTCTGGTCCCTGAGGTCAGCTCTTAATTTTCAGTAATGGAGTGGGTTTTTCCACAGTCAGATGCATCTCAACAAATCACCAGTTAGTTTTTCAGCCTTTCTATTTTATTGCAAGAATATACTGCAAATGACAGGACTCTTTATAATGGAAAGACAAAATGAAAAGGGAAAGGGTTTGAATGTCCAAGAGGAATTGCTTCCAACATTGTTTATTGGCCTGTGTAATGGGCTGTTATTGTGCCTCTCAAACGACACGGGGTTTCCCTTGGGGTCCTCTGACCTCCTCAAGGAGAGTCTTATGCAAACTGAGAAAAAAAACCAAACCCTGTGTTTGGCAGCAACCTGTCAAAATGGGAACCAGCTCTGAATGTTCAGCAGTGACTGCCAGGGGTTGGCAAATTCATTTAGATGACGTGGCAGTGATGCTGCAGGAAAGAAAAACTGGGGACCAGGGCAGCTTTGGGGCTGCCTCAGAAAAGTAAAGGTTTTGTCTGAGTACTTTTCTCTTTTCACAGAATCCTGGAATGGTTTGGGTGGGAAGGGACCTTAAAGCCCACCCAGTCCCACCCCCTGCCTTGGGCAGGGACACCTTCCACTGTCCCAGGCTGCTCCAAGCCCCAAAGTCCAGCCTGGCCTTGGACACTGCCAGGGATCCAGGGGCAGCCACAGCTGCTCTGGGCACCCTGTGCCAGGGCCTGCCCACCCTGCCAGGGAACAATTCCCTCCCAATATCCCATCCAGCCCTGCCCTCTGGCAGTGGGAAGACATTACCCCTTGGTCTGGCACTCCAGGCCCTTCCAAAGTCTCTCTCCGTGTTTTTTGTAGCTCCTTCAGGTCCTGGAAGTTCACAATCAGTTCACCCTCAGCTCAGTGTCACCTGCAACCCTCCTAAGGGTGCCCTCCATCCCTTTGTCTGTGTCAATTATTAAGATATTAATCAGCCTTTGTCCCCCAAGTGGCTCACCCTGAGCCACTGGCCGCTATTTTCCTCTCAGAAAAAGAATAGACTTCATTTTCTAAATTAGTTCCTTTTCTTGGTGTTTATTTTATGTACTTGGGAGGCAGGCAGGAGGGAAGGAGTGCAGTTTATTAAGAGCCAGTTTAATACACTGTACATCAGTGGAGTTTATGGAGAGAAACATTATAGATTTATGATAGTGTTCCTGCAGTAAAGCCATCACAGAGGTGCTCTATCAGCGCATCTTTCTTAGCAGAGAAGCTGCTCTGGGTTGCAGCCAGCTCCTTCCCAGGGTTTCCTTTTCATTCCCCGGGTTTCCTGTATTTCCCAGGGCTGGCTTTGGGAACTGTCACTACCTCCCCTAAAAAAAAGCCATAAACAAAAAGGTGAATTTATCAGGCTACTTAAAAGTTTTAGGTCTTCTTTTGACACTGTAACAACATCTAAGAAGAAAATTATTCATAGACTGCTACAAGGCAAACAAACAGCTCCTGTGGTATTAAATCTTACAAGAAAATGTTTCCTATTTAAAGTTATATTTCTGCTCATCTCCAAATATAAAACATCTGATTTTATTCCATGTCCAGCCTATTAAGCCCCACACATTTCAATTACGCATTTTTGGTGCTTCCTCACATGGGATGGAGAACTGGTAATAGATCAGAGAGGTGTTTTTAAACAGTAAATTCTCTGAGCAGCTCCAAACACCTGTCTGGAAGAATCCAAACGTTAAGCTTGCAAATTTTTCACAGGAAGCAGCCCCAGAGGATTCAAAGGCTTCTTGATACAAGTGGGAAGTATCTCAAATGACAGGCGATGGAGGCTGAAGTTACAGAAGGAGATGTTCTTTGCAGTGTGTCGCGTCTGAAATAAATTCACAAATCACTGTGGACAAGCTCCTGTGCCTGTACTCTCCAGCAGTAAATCAAAACTCACTATCCTTAGGCACTTTGCCAGGAGAAAAGACAGGAGGAACACAAACATGTCACTGCTCCACCCCAGAGTGCAAAATGGAGGGTTGTTCTCACCTCTGCGTGCTGAAAAACTGGGGAATGGGAAAGGATCCAGTGAAGAAAAAAGGAAATCTCAGGGGATAACTAACACTGCACAGGACTGTGGAGAGTAGTCTGAACTGGGCTGAATGTGGAAAAGTTGAACAGGATCCTGATCCCTCTGGCTGAGCATTTCCAGCAGGGCTGAGTATGGGATATGGAAGGCAGAGTTAGAAGCATAGGATAGAATTCCAGAATGGTTTGGATGGGAAGAACCTTAAAGCCCATCCAGTCCCACCCCCCTGCCATGGGCAGAGACACCTTCCACTGTCCCAGGCTGCTCCAAGCCCCAAAGTCCAACCTGGCCTTGGACACTTCCAGGGATCCAGGGGCAGCCACAGCTGCTCTGGGCACCCTGTGCCAGGGCCTGCCCACCCTGCCAGGGAAGGATACAATCCACCCTACACCTCATTTAAAGCCTTTAACCATTCTGGTCCCATGGAGAAAATAGGGAAGATTCCAGTATGAAGGGTTACTAGATGAAGGCATGGACAGGGTCACTAAATGAAGGATGAAGCAGGTACAGTAGAGGTTTAGGGAAATTTTTTTTTTCTTTCTTTATTCAAAATCTGGCTCTCTTTATATGCATATGTGCAAAGGTCAGGAGATTGGCTACACAGGTCATCACTTCTTAAACTTGGATGGTGGACATCACCATCAATTACATTTCTCCTCCCAGAGGAGAAATATGTAAACATTCTAAAAATACACATTGTTTACATGAAGCTGCGTGTGAATCTGCAGCACAAAGTTACAAGCACTCAAAAGCAAGAAAACGTAGGTGGACACCAGTAGGTGATGGCAGGTACTGACCTCAGCCACCAGGGACTGAGTGATGAGACCTGGAAGCAATTTGGCTGCTGAAGCCAAAGTTTTAATTGTAGAATCCCAGAAATGTTTGGGCTGGAAGGGATCAAGAATATCTCATTCCAGCCTGCATGTCACAGGCAGAAAATTCCTGGTTTCCACTGGATTGTTGTGAGCTCTGAGCCCCCATGGACAGATCTGTGCTGGTAAATCAAGCGGCACCAGGGTCTTTTCTGTGTCTCTGAAGCCAACTGGTGTGGGCTGAGCGTGTCTGTTCAATTAACACCCTTGACCTCAATTAAGATCTGATTAGTGAGAGATGCCTCTGCCCAAATTAAGGTGCAAACGAGTCCATATGCTGAAGTAAATAATATGGAATTTACGTAGCAATGAATGTGAGGTAGAGAGATAGGAAAGAATAGAAGAGAGAGGAGAGAGAGACAGATCCAGCAGAAGATTGTCACCATCCCTAGATCCACTGGTGTCCGGCTGGTCTTTCTTCATCCTGGGTTTCTCAGCTCTGGAGGGTCCTGAAGTCCTCTGGAGCTTTTCCCTGTTTATATACTTCAGCAAGCAAGGAATTAATGCTCATGGGCATCACAGGTCTTTTATGCTATTGGTTAAATGATTCCCTTGTTTGTAATGCTAATTAGTGCCACCTCAGAGTTCCTATGCTTTGGTGATTTCTGGGATCCATGGTCACAATCTGTCCCTGCCAGACTTCCCTTTGTCCCAGTCAGAGCTGCTGCAGTGGCTTCCTTGTGTCTCATTAATTCTGCCCCTTTTTGTCCATTCTCAGCAATTCCTTCTCCCCAGCTTTGTTAACATCCCCCTGAGCCTGGGATAACATCCAGACAATTGTTTCACCTTGATCTTAGCTCAAGCTGCTGCTGTGGGGGTTCTGTGCAGTTCCGGTTCCAGGTATCCACAGAGGAATATTCTGGGGGGCTTTGGTGGTCACTGGTGGTGGCAGCCGCCATCTGTCCCTAACCTGGGGTGAGCTCTGGGTGTTGTGTGTATGATAGTTGATTCTCCACACACTTTGCGACAGTGGGAATTTTCTGGGTGTGGATTTCCCAGGATGTGCTGACCAGATCTCGCCTTCACCAGGCCTGGAGTTAACTCCATCCTGTTACTCTCTTCTGTGCTTATCTCATGGATTTAACAGTGCTTGAGACAGTGCTCTCTTTAATCCTCTAAAACCAGTACTACCACCCAAACCTGAGTGGTGGCACCTCCCAAGCTGTTCCCAGCTGTTATTTTGGGCAAGGACCAATTTGCCAGGACCAAAGATGTTCTGGAGTGTGGAAAGCAGGGCAGGTCTTCCTGTCTTCCCTCCTTTTGCTATTGTCAGAGTAATTTGCCTTCTGGTAGTTTGCTTGGCAAATAAACGCAATGCCTCATTAGCATTTGAGATACTTGTCTTCATCTTTATTAGATACCAGGCACTTTTAAAGCAACTTGACATGCATTTTTGTTTTTCTATGCAAACAGGGGACTTGAACAACAAAATAAAGGAGATGCAAATGATCTGTTGCTAAACCTGACAGGGTTTTTCATTTAATACCATTAGGCTCCAGGTTCCTATTTTCAATTAGCTCTGAAATCTGCTTACACACTTTGCTGTTTACTATTCCTGTTGAAAGCAAGGAAAGGAGTGCAGGATGTGCTCAGGAAAGACACAACCCGGGAAATGCTGAGAGAAAGAATCAACTACACAAACAATTTGCTGTTTACAGAGTCTTGATGGAATTGCTCAGTGTGAAGATAAAACCCTTGGCCTTGAGAGAGCACCTGAAAACTTCATTCAGTTCCTGACATTCTTTTGGTCTTCTATTGGAAGGTCCTGTTTTGGAGGGTGGTATTTTAAAGAAATTTGTCAAAAAACATAGATGCTTTTTTGTTTTCATGGTTCAGAATGAGGTGAGCCTGCCCACAGGGGCAGGCCTGGAGGCACCTGTGGAGTGCTGTGTCCAGCTCTGGATGCTGAGCACAGCAGGGCCAGGGAGCTGGTGGAGCTGAGGAAGGGCCTGGAGCATGTGGGTGCCCAGGAAAGGCTGAGGGAGCCGGGGCTGTTGAGGCTGGAGAGGAGCCCCAGCTGAGAGGGGCCCTCAGGCCTGGGTGTCCCTGTGTGCAGGGAGGGCTCCCAGCAGGGCCCAGGCTCTGCCCAGGGGGCCCAGCAATGGCCCCAGAGCCACGGGCAGGGCCTGAGCCCAGCAATTCCCCCTGCACAGGAGGCACAACTTCTTCTTCCCTGGGCAGTGCCCAGCCCTGAGCACAGTGTCCACACAGCCTGGGGGGGCTCCCCGTGAAAGATTATAACTTGACTGGATGCAGAACAAAATATTTAGGAGACGTAATAGTTGCCAGTTACTCCAAGTTTTCTGTGTGACTCTCAGATTGGTTCTACTTCCAAGAATTGTTAATTCTCTATTTCTTGTCTCTTCTTTTGTAGGTTTTCTGTGAAAAGCCATATTAAATATACTTCCCTCTCCAAGAGAGCTGGAGAGGGACTTGGGACAAAGAATGGAGGGACAAGGCACAGGGAATGGCTTCCCACTGCCGGAGGGCAGGGTTAGATGGGATATCGTGAAAGAATTGTTCCCTGGGAGGGTGGGCAGGCTCTGGCATAGAATGCCCAGAGAAGCTGATTTTTTAAGTGATTAGGACATCAGCCCAGCACCACCATGTTCATCAGTAACCCAGGTCCTCAAGTTTTTTGAATGCTTCCAGGGATGGTGAATTCACCACTTCCCTGGGTAGCCCATTCCAGTGCTTGAGAAGCCTTTCTGCTTAGGAATTTTCTCTCTTATCCAATCTAAACCTGCCCTGGTGCAACTTGAGGCCATTTCCTTTCACCCTGTCCTTTCTTACCTGGGAAAAGAGACTGCCACTCACTTCCATGTCCATTTTCATTTCCACAGGGCAATAGAACAGCACAAATTTAGTTAATCACATCTAATACCCTTTCTAATTCAGATTTTAGTTTTTAAAAGAGATTCAGATCACAGTGAAGTGAAACACTGTGAGTTCTTAGCAATCTCCTCCAAATGTTTGGTTTCAGTTCTCTCAACTTTCTCTTTATGCTGAGAAGTGTTCAAAGAGCTTTTGGTGAGGGTGATTTCCCTGTGGAAAAGGAGCAGGTCTGGCTGAAGGGGAAAATAAAATCAATCATAGTTTGCAAGCCAGGTGATGAAAAGTTTAAAAAGCTGATCCTCAGGTAACACTTTGAAGCTGGTTATGTCCTTGCTGCTTCCCTGACAGCCAGGTCAGGGGAGTGTGAAATAATTGACTGGCTCTGGGGAACAGTGTGGCTTTTAGAGGTTTGCTTTTTCCCCTGATAACTGCAAAACTGCTGCTTAAAATTGGTTTCTGATGGCAGCACTTTAGTGGCATTAGGGACTTGGGATTTGACTTGGGAGGAATCACATAATCATGGAGTGGTTTGAGTTGGAAGGCACCTTAAAGCTCATCTTTGTTCCACCCCCTGACATGGGCAGGGCCACCTTCCACTAGACCAGGTTGTTCCAACCCATCCTTGAACACTTCCAGAGATAGGAAAGTGTGGAGGAGAAGGCTGTGCTTGATTGCAAAGGCAACAAAACCGCTTAGAAAAAGCTTTTCAAAGTGGAAAATAAAATTCTTCCCAGCAGGATGTAGTGCCAAGTGTTCCTGGTTTTCCTGTATTTCTATTGGGATGCCTGCAAACACAACCGGAGCTGCACTATTGACAATAAATCTGACCTGCCTTGTGTGCTTTAGTGGAATGGGGGTAAAATAGCATAGGAGGATGTCAGACTGGTGTTTGTACCAGTTCTGGTCACTGTAATCCATCTCTCTGCTTGCTCCCAAAGTCTCCTAATCCGGGATTCTGCTCCCAAAACCATTATGATCCTCACTCAGCCACTCTCTTGTCAGTCATTTGGAATTCTGACTCCTTGACAGCCCTGTGATCAGAGTTGTAGGTTACAAAGTGTCCTGTAGAGTTTTGTGGATAACAAAGGGCCTTGTTATGCTTTTTAGTTCTGTGGTAAAGCAATTCTCAGGAAAAGAAAGGATTTGCTCTCTCCCATGAATGAAAATGCTTCCCTGTTCTCATAGAAGGTAAAACAGACAAGAAATCGTGCATGTCCCTCCATCTGTTACAAAATACAGCGTGCACTTCCTATGTAGTGCTCCACTCCTCACCTCAAGGATTCCTTTGGCCTCTGGGCAAAAATAGGATGGATCTCACAGCCAGAATATTGTAAGGTTCAATTANCAAGGGGAATGGCTTCCCACTGCCAGAGGGCAGGGATAGATGGGATATTGGGCAGGAATTGTTCCCTGGCAGGGTGGGCAGGCCCTGGCACAGGGTGCCCAGAGCAGCTGTGGCTGCCCCTGGATCCCTGGAAGTGTCCAAGGCCAGGCTGGGCTTTGGGACTTGGAGCAGCCTGGGATAATCCCTGCCTCTGACAAGAGTAAAAGAAGATGAACTTCAAAGATGTTCCTTTCCAGCCCAGACCATTCTGTGGTTCCAGGATTCTGTGCTCAGTGGGGGTCTATCCCTACATTTCCCCAACACTTCCCTTTTCATTCCCTTTTCCAGAGGTTACAGTGTCTGCACCTTTCCAATACCTGAAAACAAATGGGAGGCTGGAGCCAACCCCAGTCTAAACACATTGGGGCACAAGTTTGGAAAATAAGTTTTAATGGCTCTGCCTTTGGGGTTCACCAAGAAAATCCAGGTCTGCTGGGAATACATTTTTTTTTTTCCCACCCAGGGATGCTTTCCTGCAGGAAAACCAGCACAAGCAGATATAGAGGATGGAAAAGCATCAGTAAATTGCCCTTCTTTTGCCTCCTTCATAAGAAGAAAAACAGCTGCATGTGGTGCACAGAAGATGTCAAGGAAATATTTTTAAAAATTATGCACAACCACGAGCAATGTTTAGACAAGCTCTGATAGTTTTAATAATTCAGGGTTAGAACAGAGCAGTGCAGGCTCCTGCTGCTCCTCTCCGAATGGTTTGCAAACAGACCCCAGGATGGCTCCAAATTAAGGTGAAAACATTCAAGTCATTTAATTCACACCTTCAGCAGCCACTGCTGATCACAGTGCTCCCGAAAAACTGCTCGATCTGATTCATTATTTAGGAGTCCTTGTGTGTTTAAAGTGTAAATCCGACTTTTCTAAACAAGGAGCGAATAAACCTCATTGTTAATTGGCTTGAGAAGTGGCTCAAAGCATTGGAAAGCAAACGAGGCTTACAAAAACCATTTTAGGTTTTTATTGGAGACCTGACACAGCCCCAAACCTCCAGAAGGGGTTACCTGGATATGTGGGATGTGAGGGAAATGTGATGGATCTTCATCTCTGTGGGTTTTGTGCAGAAACATTCATTTGGATAAAAGTTTTCATCAGAATTTCCCATGCCAAGGCCATGCCCCACTCACAATTCCTGCCTCCTCATTATCAATCTAGTATTGAGAGATGAGTTCCCCCCTCCCATTCCTCAATCCCAGAGATGGATTTAAGGTTAATTCTGAAAGGTGGATTCCTGTTTTGAGACACAAACCCAGCAAAGCTTGGCATCTTCTCAATTGCATAAAACTATATTCCCAAAGATGTCATTTCCCTAGAAGCAGAACGAAAATTAGGTATCTTTCCATTTTCTGTTGAATGGGAATAGAAATTTGGCACCCTCAGGAAAATGTGAATGAAACTAAACAACCAGGGGCTCCAGTTCATGGGGACATTGTGTATAAAGGACCATCAAGAAGGAGGCACCAAAGGCCCTTTGTCTCACATGCATCTTCCAAAATCCTGGCCTTATCTGTAGGAAAAATGCCAAGAAAGCCTCATTGCTCCAACTTTCTCTTTCTTCCTACACCAAGTTTGGGGATTTGCAGGTTCTCCCATTTGACAGGAGGACCCTACAAGCCTGTAGCCCTTCCCAGGTCACCTTTGTCACAGAGGTCAGAAGCCATGGGCTCACCCTGGGGGATTTTTGGGTCACATTTGGCATTTGTGGTGGTTGGAGGTGACACCAACACTGGTGTCAGCTCCGGCTGTTCCCTGGTTTTGGGGTGTGTAGGCACCCAGAGCCTGACCTCGTCCTCCCAACAACCAGTAACACACCAAAGCAGTCTCAGATCTCTGATGAAAACCAGTTTATGTTGCTACACATTTGTCAAACCTGACAGGGAATATTTTCAAGGACTTTAAAACAGTGCTATCGGAAAATTATCCGTCGGGGATCTCGGGAGGGAATGGAAGGACTGCAAACACCAGGGATATCACACTGCAGTTGCCTCCGGGATAAATCGCTGCAGTTAGCACTGAATTCATTCCAGTTTTCAGCAGCAGAATTTTTGGGAGCTGTGGTTTATGACCTCTGGGTGTGAATTTCTGTCCCATTTAAGGACTGGTCATTGTAGATATTTCCATTGCTGAGGGTTGCAGTTTCTGTTTTAAATCTCCCCGATTTGGACTCAGCAGCACAGGTTGGAGCAATGATTTTGGTGCATTCAAGCCATGATTTTGAGGAAGAGTTTAGGAAAAGAAATCCCAAAGTTAGCCAAGGTGAACATACCTTTAAAGGAAAGTGCTTGGGTTTTTGGGTTGAGTTAGATTTGAGTTAGATGAACAAAAATAAAATTGGGTTTGCTTTGGTTTGGGACCTATTTATCAGACAAAGAAAAAACACAACTGTTATTAACATCGTCTCAATAAAATAAACCAGGTCTGAAAGAGAACTGAGATTGGATTTGTGATAATATATTTAAATGTGAAGACTTGGATATCCCTGGGAGCGTGGCTCCTTTTAAGTGCAAATCATTCTGGTTGCAGGTACCAAACTCCATAATCAATGTACATAATCAGAGGGTTCGTGTTCCCAGGAGCTCAGCCCTGCCTGGGAATATGCACAAACTTCGTTAATATACAAATTTTTTCACCAAAGTACCAAAATAAACTCTGGAGTTTTCATCAGGGTAAGGTGTCAGGAACTTATTCTCAGAAGTGGGAAAACTCTCAGGGTGAAAAGTGGTGGTGGAATTGAGGGCTGTGGCAAGAACCATCCCTTGCTTTGGGAATGTCATTTCCATAATGTCATTCATTTGGGAATGTCATTCCATAAGGCGGAATTGTGTAAAGTTTCATGATCCTGAGCTCCTTTGTGCTCCAAGGTTTCCCTGTAATGATTCCCCCTTATCTCTGAATGTTTCCTTTCCCAGTGTTTCATAAAATATTGATTGAAGGTTGGACTTGATGATCTCAGGGGTCTTTTCCAACCTTAATGATTCCATGGGGATGGAAGTAAAACTTGCTGAGGTTTCTGATCTGTCTTAAAATATCAGGACCATAGAATAAAGACCATCAGTCCATTCAGCTGGATCCAAGAAGAAGATGTTTTCCTCAGGAGGTTTTGTCTGGTATCTGAAGACATTCAGTGCTGAAGGTCTCCTCTTTTTAGAGTCTCATGTTTTTTCCTGGATTTTCATGAGGAGTTGGACATTTGGCTCTTATCCCAGTGCCTGAATCCAGTGCTGCCAACTCTGAGCCCTTTCCAGTCTCCGGCCAGTTTGGGTGTTCATTTGCACTTCTTTCAGGTGAGGACACAAACATGGATTTAGCTCCTGGTTTTGCTGCACAACAGCATTTTTCTTCTTCACTTGGACTTGAGTCACTCTGAAAGCATTTTCCCCCATTGACTGACCATGACGGAATTCAGGGATGACTCTTGGGATCATTCCCTGAGATCATTCCCTAGGATCATTCAGGGATGAATGCTGGTATTTTATTTCTCACAAAGGAGTTTGTCTAGGTACAGGAAAAATTCACAGGAAACTTCCTGGTGCCAACGTGCTTATAGAGTCATGGACTCTCCCGATTTGGAAGATTCCCACAAGGATCATCCAGTCCCACACTTGGCCCTGCCCAGGACACCTCAACAATCCCACTTGGAGCATTGTCCAAATGCTCTTGGAGCTCTGGGGAGCATTCCCTGGTGCAGTGCCCAGCACCCTGTGGGTGGTCCAGCTCCCTTGACCAAAGGCTGTGGCACTGGAGGAAGTTTCTGTAATTCCCAATGCTCCCTCCCTGGAAAGCCTGACTCAGAGTGGTTGTGTTGAGCCTGTTCTGTTCATATAGAACTTTGTTGTTTTTGTGTCCTAAAAATTCTAAATTGCCTTCAAGAGCTGCTGTTGCCAAAGTCTTCTGGGAAGGGAGGCAAGAAACAAAGGGAATCCTGGAATAGCCTGGAGAGGTTTTATCTCACCACTGACTGTGGGATGTGTATTTTTATTACTTCTCTGCTGTCTGGTACAAAGAAGAATATTTTCTTGTTCAAATGCTCCCAGAAATTTCATCTTGTGTATTTTATTATTATTATTATTTTAATTGAGAGCCTTTTCATTGTGTGTGGGGTGCTTTATAAAGTACCAGTTTTGTTCATGGCCATTTCTTGTGTCTGGTATGCGAGCACCGACCTGGGAATGTTTTTTACCAAGAACCAGCAGGTTTTGTGTAGGTAATGGGCAATTTATATCAACCTTGTCAATCTGTTTCTGGTCCCATTGGCTAAACTGAAAACCAAAAGAGACACCTTTCTTCCAAGTTTTACTTCAGGGGATGTTTTACCCTTGTGGGATTGCCAGGGATTCAACCAATCAATACCAATACTGAGCACCTTCCGACTGATCAATTTTTATCCATTTAGTTTTTTGTCATCTGTTGCACTTTGTTGTACCAAGAAGTCTGTAAGGCTTTATCACCAGCCTGCTGGGCAGATGAGCAGGGGTTAATGTCACTGCCTTCTCAGTGTGTGAGCTTTTAAAACCTCTTGAAGGAGAGCCCATATGGTTTGCAAATGCCTCAAACATCTGGTTTTTTTTTTCACCTGCAAAGCCAGTGAGAGCACAGACAAGGTTATTCTGGAGCCAACGAGCTTGTGGAAGAGGGAGCTGGAATTCAGTTTCAGATCCTGATCTGTCCTGAGCACCCAGGACACCAGGTTAGGTGGGGCATTGGGCTGATCTTGGACCGGTATTTGCATATGCAATAGATGCTTTTTATTTTATTTATGAAGCAATTTTTTCATCCTAAAAGCAATCCTCTGTAAATTATGTTTTACAGAGCTTGGATTTTGAGCAGCAATTGAGTGTAAACAGATTTTGGAGAGAGGGGTTGCTTTTACCTTCTGTATCATTCAGAGTTAGAACATGTTCAAAAGAGTTTGGAATGTTAAGGAAAATAGAAAATATCCCCAGAAGGAGAAGTTTTCGAAGACTGAAATGAAGAAAATGATCCCCTAGAGAGGGAACCTCAGTTCTCCCATCTCCTGCAGATTCATTTTGCTTTTCCACTTGGAATGCAGGGTATTGCTGGACATCTGAAAACTTGGCAGGCCACAGCCCAATCTCGTAAATACATTCCTGTGTTGCAGAAATAGATCAAAATGCAGAGAAAAGCCTTGTTTGATGTTTGGAGACTTTGCAACCACATTGGTCCCTTCCGACCCAAACCACTTCATGATTCAATAAGGTTTATTCCCAGACCAGTCATAATTCCCTCACACTTTTAAAAAGGGCTCTGCCAAAACATTCAACTAAAACAATCCCTGGATGTGTCAAAAATCATTCAGGAGGTGACTCCTCACTGAGCACTGCCAGGCTCCTGTCTTTAGCAGAGCTTGACCAGCAGATCCCACATTTCATGGTTTTTTGCACCTGAGCCTGCTGCCCTTCCCAAAGAATGGGAATCTCACCTGAGACTGGTCTGTAAAATCAAAACCTTCCCTTTTATTTCAGCCTAATGAAGATTTTCAGCTCCTGGATTCCTCTCAGAGAAACAGTCTGGTGTAAAACAATTGTAAAAATACTTACAGCGCTTTGTAGCTTTTCATTTTGTTGTCCGGTTTTGAAGCCATTTTTGAATAATTGCAAGAAGCTCAGAAAAACGATACTCCCTCTGACAATAAAACACACTTCCTCTCTTGTCCAGCCTGTTGGGTTCTGGCTGGTTTTGTTGCTTTTTTAGCCAACAGCTTCCTTGACTTTGATTCCTTGAAGCTTATCCTGTACTAATCCCTTGGAAATCTGTAAGGTCATTCCACAAGGTGTCTCAGTCATCAATCAGGCTTCAGGGCAGGTGGAAAAAGCAACCAGATTGTGTGGTCTCCATGGAAGATGGAAAGCTCTTCTTAAAATCCACTTGTGTTCATGGGCAATCAAAATTTCCCATCAGTATTTTTTTTTTTAATTAGACAGGAAAAATATCCCTAATGTCAGTCCTGGGTGTCCTTTCCAGTGGCTTGTGCACAAAGGACAGAAAGGAAGGCCCAGGGAATGGCTGGCCCTGCTGAGGGACCTCGAGGGCCGTGTCCAGTTCTGGACCCTCCTGGCCAGAGAGCCCTGGAGGGGCTGGAGCGTGTCCAGGGCAGGGAAGGGAGCTGGGCAAGGGGCTGGAGCCCCAGGAGAGGCTGAGGGAGCTGGGAAAGGGGCTCAGCCTGGAGAAAAGGAGGCTCAGGGGGGACCTGGTGGCTCTGCACAAGTCCCTGACAGGAGGGGACAGCCAGGGGGGTCGGGCTCTGCTGCCAGGGAACAGGGACAGGACAAGGGGAAAGGGCCTCAAGCTGTGCCAGGGGAGGCTCAGCTTGGACAGCAGCAGGAATTTGTGCATGGAAAGGGTGCTGAGGCCTTGGCAGGGGCTGCCCAGGGAGGTTTGGAGTCCCCATGGCTGGAGGTGTCCAAGGAAGGGCTGGAGGTGGCACTGAGTGCTCTGGGCTGGGGACAAGGTGGGCATCGGGCACAGCTGGGACTCCAAGAACTTTTCCAACCTTGGTGATTCTGGGATTTTGTGATTGTTTGAGTTTTTGCTTGTGTGAAAAAAATGGCAAAGAAGATTTTTGGTAAAATTATTGCGTCTGTGAGTTACAAATATCACTGGACTGGTTTGCTTTAGTGCTGGCATTTATGGAAAAACTGGTGGTGCAGACACATCAGATTTATCATTAGGAGGTTCCCTCCTTGGCATTTGAGGCAGGATGTAAGGGAAACTTATAGATGTCTAAGGGGGAAAGGAAAAGGCCTCCAAAATATCAGAGACTTGATAAACTAGGGAAAGAAGACTTCAAGAACGGCTGTTAGTAGGCTGATTTGCAAACTGCTGTCTCTCAGAGAGAGTGTACGGGTGCCTCATGAGTATCTGAGGGAAATCCAACCCATTTTTAAGAAGGAAAGAATCCATGGATGAAACCAAAGCAAACAAAAGCACGTTGTGAAGCCAAGCAGAGAGCAAAGCAGAGCAGAGTCCAATGAGATGCAGAATCAAAGCAGCGAGGTCAGTGGAGTCATGGTGGTTGACTACAGACTATGAAACCCATCATCACAGATTTTAAGTTCCTCAGATATTTTTATAAGTGAATTTGGATTACCAACCTTTCTTTGTGTCATCATCGAGCCACACTAACGAGGGCACTGGTGGAACTGGTGGATTTTATAGATTTGACAGGACTTGTTGAGTAGACATCAACACTTGGCAGTGTCACAGGGTTGGAAATGAGCTGGGTTTTCCTGGTGAAATCCTCTTTATGTTAAAACCAGTGCTTGTGTCCGAAAAGGTTCCAGGCACAGCTCCTGGAGCAGAGTAGAACTGTACAGATGTTATTGGACAGAAAATTGTGCCAAGAGCCATAAAATACCTGGGTAAAAACAGTGTTTCTCATGCGGCTTAAAAGTTGTTGCTCCTTGTACTTGAAACCAGTCTTTGGTGCAAAGTTTTATTCTCAAATATTTGGCAATTTTTTCCTGCCATCTCTATTGCATCAGAAAAAAAAGCACTTTCAAAATAAATGATTGGAAAGACCTTACTGTGGTGTTTTCCCCCGCAAGACTGCAAACCACTTTGCTAGGGTTAAGATCAGTGATTATTTTACTGTTTTAGCAAAAAAGCCTCAGCCCCTCTTGGGCCACTCCTTCTAGTTGAATATTTTTATACATAGTCGCTGGTAAAAAGTGAAGGTGTAAAGAAACTTCATGCTACACTTTGGAATAAATTATTTGGGCCCTTAATAACAGGAGGTTACATGATAAATGTTTTAACCTAATTTAAATGTTCCACAGCTACTGACATTCACAGATTTTCTTCCTAACTGCTGGTGAACTTCCACAAAGTTAATTCCTTTTAATATTTTGGTACGAAACAAACTGGGGTAGTGTTAATTTTGCAGGAAACATGAAATTTCAGGGGAGTGGTTATAAATGCTGTGCATGCAAATCTGAAGCACTGGAGGGCAACACTCAGGGTGGTTTGTAATGCTTGACATTTGGGAAGAGAGAGGGGAGTGTTCTCCACAGGAAATTGTGTACGCTGTGTGGGAGCAGTGAGCTGACTGCTAAAAGGGAGGCTTAACTGGCAGGATGGGACAAGGTGGCCTCTGGTGAGACCCCGCCTGGAATTCTGTGCATGGGACTAGGAGGGACACAGAACTCTTGGAGCAGGTCCAGAGGAGGCCATGAAGATGCTGAGGAGACTGAAGCACCTGCCTTGTGGAGCCAGGCTGGGAGAGCTGGGGCTGCTCAGCCAGGAGAAGAAAAGGGTGTGTGGACCTCACAGCTCCTTCCAGGGCCTGAAGGGGTACAGGGAAGCTGGAAAGGGACAAATCATCTGAAACTGGAGTGCCAGAACAATGGGGAATCAGTTCAGACTGACAGGAGGAAAATTTAGGTTACAAATATGGAGGGAATTGTTCCCTGTGAGGGTGGCAACACCCTGTCACAGGGTGTCCACAGAAGCTCCCCCTGGATCCCTGGAAGTGTCCAATACCAGGTTGGACAGGGCTTGGAGCAGCCTGGGATAGTGCCCATGGCACAGGGTGGAATTTTGGATCTTAAGGATCCCTTCTAACCCAAACTATTCTGGTATCCTATGATTCCATGAGAAGACCCATGTTGAGAGCTGGCTGCTCCTCTCAGTCCCACCCTTGTTATGTGCCTGTAGTCTGCACATCCTTGTGCTGCAATTCAGATTCTGTTGCAGAGCAGCTCCAGGTACAAACCCTCTTTTTTCCTGGAGAGCTTTATGTAACTGTGCTTTTTTCTCCCCACCATCACCTTGATGTGTCGCTCTCGCTGCAGAAAATTTATTCCGAGTTTGGTTGTTATTTCCGTGGTTTCATTTGTTCGAGGTGAGATTGGGAGATGATTGCTCAATGAAGAAAAAGCTCATCTTGTTAAGTAGATAGCTGGATGTGACAGGTCGCATTGTCAATTTAAATCGTTGTGCATTGCAAGTGCTTCTTCTGGCATTGTCTGATACAGCTGCAGTGTCAGAGGCATTTTTTCATTACAGATAATAAGGTTCAGACCCTTTAAACATCACTCAAAACATAAAACACCACAAAGCCAAGGCAGAAAACAGCATTTTCAGCATTGCAGCACTTGCAGAAATACATAAGAATGTGGATTCCCTGTAAATTCCTCCCTGGGCTGTTTACTGTCTTTGCAGGCACTATCCTGGTTGACAACATGCTGATCAAGGGGACAGCAGGAGGGCCTGACCCCACCATCGAGCTCTCCCTGAAGGACAACGTGGATTACTGGGTGATCCTGGACCCCATCAAGCAGACCTTGTACCTGAACAGCACCGGCCGTGTGCTGGACAGAGATGTGAGTTTGGGGTTGGTTTTCTCCGCTAAGACATTCATTTCTAATTAACCACACACGCAAGTCCTGCTAGAATATAATTCCTTTCTCTCTCTTGTCCCCAGATGGATGTGAACAGAGTTAAATCTGATCCTTTTTTTAGGATTTGTTGGGAGTACACAGGAACCTGATCGTATGTGCAAATGCTATACACAACAAACATCAAAAAAACTGATGTTAGGGTTTTATATCCGACCAAACTTGACTCGTTTGTTGAATTAAATTTTGATTATGGTTTTCTGACTGGAAGAAGTGCTGCTCACCCTGCGCCCTGCGACATTTATTACCAGCCTGCTTTCTCTGTGTACACTGAATTATGAGCTGCAAGAGGTGAAGGAGTCATGACTACCACAATTCACTCACAGAGCTTCACATGTCCCATTGAGAACGTGCCAGTTCAGATTCTTTTTGTAAGGCAGCCTAAAACATAATCTGCTGTGCTCGTTCCTGATGGTGTTAAGGAAATATTGTCAAGTTAAGTTTGATTTTTATAAAAAGAAAGATGAAAAGACCAAAGTAAATAGGAGTGCTCTCATCTAGGCTAATTTCATTGAGGAGGAAACGGTCTGAAAAATAGAGACATTTCCTCACAGTGTTGCAACCTTGCGACAGAACCTGAAAGTAAAATTGACTTCCAAGTGCTTTAATCAATATGGCAAAAATGCTGTAAAACTCAGGAGTTCTCCTTGGAGTGCAGGGGAGTTTGTTTTGTATTAACTTGATTGATTAATTTGTCTTCTCCATGTGTTTTGAGATAAATTCATAAGTACCAAAAACAGCATGCAAATTTCTCCTCATTTCCATTTGCTGGTGAAAGGCACTAATTGAATTCAGCTGTTCTTAATTTTGTTTTAATTCACAAACTGTTTTCCCATGCAAAGCACAAAGCGTGGCAGAGTGGTCATGGTGGCAGAAGACTTTCTGGGAAAGAGTTGGCACTTCCTCAAGTGCCAACCAGCAGCTGCTGGAGCGGCTTTGGCCTCTCAGGTTAAATTTTAAGTCAGAGCAAAAAATGGGAGTCTGGAATGGAAGGCAAGGCTGGAGAACCACCCTAAGAAATGTGGGGTCTGTTCTTATCACCCCACACCCATCCATCAGGAGTTAGGAACCAAAATCCTTGTGTTGGATCAGTGCTAATTCTTCTTTTCAAGGCCATTTATTGACACTTTTTTGTCACCTTAATGTGAATCAAAGTGGATGCTTTACCCACAGAACCTCATCAGATTGTTTAAGTTTCAATATTAGTCACAATCTAAACCAATTCCCAGTATTGTGAGTTCCCAGACACTTTGGGAATGCTCTTTGCCAGAAGTCGACTCAAATCCCCAGGAAACAAGTGAAGTGTGTACATTTCTTAATTAAATGCAGGTAATAATGTGTTTACATTGGTATTTAAGGTATTGATTCCTCACTTTTTATTGTCAACTGGAACACTTCTTACCTCTACCACTGTGTCCAATCATTCATCTGTGGCTATTTAAGTTCAGTGGGCCATGAGAAGAAAATCTGGGCTTTAAGGTGGATTAGATTTTGGGTGTGATGTTCCCTGTGCCTCTCTTGATGGCCTCAGGGAATTGGTGTCACTCATAACCCAAAGAAAAGGAGAGCAACCCTCAAAACCTTCAGGGACTGAGTAAAAATATGAAATGCGTGTCATGGGCTTTATTAATATGGCTCTTTTGGGGGCGTGGGTTAGTGCTGGGTTAACAGCTGGACCCCATGGTCTTGGAAGTATTTTCCAACCTTATGGATCCTCCCAAAGGATATTTCCAGCCTTCAGAACCAGGGCTGTGCTACCCACACCACCACTGAACCATTCAGTGTGGGAGGGTCTCTTTTTGTTAACAAAACCGCAACCTGTTTTTCTCATCTATCCACTTAAATCCACTTGAAACTTTGCAGTTCCAATGAAACTGGGAGTTTTATTAAACTGAACCTTTAGATTCAGCTTGTTATTGCAGAGCAAAAATTGGAGTCTCTGATTCACAAATGATCACAATTCCATATATTTGGATATTCTTCCCATTTTTCCCTCCCTGCTGATTTAGTCAGCCTGATCCTCTCCCTTTTTTATTTCTTGCCTGCCTTGACAGCAAATCTTCCAAGATTCCATTGTTACTAAGAATGGCAGTGTGTTTTCCAAATAAAATCAGATTAAAAGAAAATTCCACACTTTTCTTCCAAAACTTTAAGTACTTAGGAAGAATGACCAGTGATAAACCAGAACTGAAGGTGCAGGGAGCTGCCGGGATGATTCGTCCCTGGTTTCATAAACAATTGGTGCCATTGTGCCATTGTTTATTTATACATTTTTCAAAATTCAGAATATCAAATATTTATCAAATATCTGTCATTTCAAATAATTATATTATTCTTGGGGTTGGCTAATAAATCCAGATATACTTAGTAGTGACTGCAGCTTATTAGAGGCAGCCTAAAAATTCTTGTCTCTTACTCAAATGAGTAGTAAAAGCCATTCCAGCCTAAATTTCTTTCCCTATTCATCAGTTTGGGAGTTTTAGAGCATTGTTGTGTTCACTGCAGTGAGAAAAACAGGATTGTCCACACTGAAAATTGTTTCTGAACTATTTGCAAATGTAAGTGGTAGCACACATGCTTTATTTCAGACTTGACCTTTCAATTCAAGACAAGAAAGAAACAAGAAAGACTTTGGGCTGTGTCCAGAGGGCACCACAGAGATGCTCCAAGGGCTGGAGCCCCTCTGCTCTGGAGAGGGGCTGGCTGGGAGAGCTGGGGGTGCTCACCTGGACAGAAGAAGGCTTCAGGGAGAGCTCAGAGCCCTGCCAGGGCCTAAAGGGGCTCCAGGAGAGCTGGAGAGGGACTGGGGACAAGGGATGGAGGGACAGGACACAGGGAATGGCTTCCCAGTGCCAGAGGGCAGGGCTGGATGGGATATTGGGAAGGAATTGTTCCCTGGCAGG
>VZDJ01000325.1:1226769-1251764 GCA_008694505.1 Cyanoderma ruficeps | reverse complement strand
CTCCTCCTCCTCTTCCTCCTCCTTCTCCTCTGAGTGGGGTCACTGCTGAATCCCAGATTTCGGTTCCTCTCCCCTGAAAACCAAAAAAAAAAAAAAGTGTTTTTTTTTCAAATCCCTGATATTTGTGCCGCTCCAGAAATGCTCATCACTTCAGTTTTTAGCATCGAATCCTGCTTTTCCTCAAGGAATACAAAGACCAGCACGTTTTTCACCAGGAATATTGCAGAAGACATCCAAATTTAAAGCAGTGTCTTCTGTTGTTTTCTGTTAAATTAAAGCACTATTAACAACAAACCTGGGAGTACAACAAATGTATGTATGAAGAAAAGAAAGTAAAAAAACCTGTTTAAAATGGTTTATTAACAATATTGAAGCTTGACAAAGTGCAGATGTGGTTTATTGCTGTTGCTCTGTATTAAATGATGTCTGTGAAATGGATTATTTTATATTCTATTATTTGTTTCATTTTTTTGGAATAGAGAGCTGCAAATTGGATCACTGAGTCATTTGAAGGAAAAAATATTTTCTTCTTGAGCTGGTACTACTTCATTTCACATTCCAGTGAAGTTTTTCATTCTGTTAGGGGCTGAATAATCTGCCAATAATCAGTACAAAAAGCCTGTGCTTTCAGGGTTAGCATCTCAGGGCTTTAGTAATGAGTAGGAACAGGGACTTACATGAAGCAGTGGAAATTTTGTGGGCTGAAATTATGTGGAAAATGAAAAGATGGGTCAGTTTTGTGCAGGTGAAAGAAGTAAAGACTGAAAGAAGTCAAGTTACATTAAAAAATAAATTATATTAAATATGCAGCCTGGTGGGGGTTCGGTTTGTGGGGTGAGGATCTGTGAAAGAGCATAACTGCTTTGATTTTGATAGACTTGATCTGAAGACATTTCCTATTTTGTTGTGTTTGGGATATTCAGCTTTTCAGTGTGTCCTTGTGTTGTCTCTGGTCTCCATGACCATGCATGTGCAGGACAGCTCATTGCCCTGGGAAAAGGGTGGGACATTGATGAGTGGAGGCCTAATTAACCCAAAAGTATGGAGGAAAACCCCCCCAAATCCACACAGACCTGCAACTGAGATAAGGGTAAACAAGGTTTTTCAAACTTCCTGTTTTTAAATTAAAAGGCATTTCCCTTCAGAGATACTTTTGGCATTCCAGTTGTCTGTGTGACTTCCCACTGGGATCTGGGAGCACCAGGAAAGTCCTCCATAGGCTTGTCCATGGTTTTCCCATTGGCCTTTATGTGGCCGTGGAATTTCTCTGTTTCTACAGACCCGGTGCAGGAATGTTTCTGGTCCTGAGTAAAGGCAACATCAACACGAGTCTGAAGTGCCTGTGTGGCTTGTGCTGCAGGGCCCAGATCACTTCCAAAACCTGCATCATTTTTGCAGTGAAAGCAAAGACAGTGAGTATGGCTATGCTAAGAAAACAAGGATTTTCCATAATTAGGGAGACGTCCAAAAGGCAGAGTGCAAAATGCACCATTCCCAATTATCTGTGTTTAGAAATTGAGCAATGTTCTGAGGACACCATGCATTTATTGGAATTATTGCTGGGCAAAATGCACTGTTGCTCTTTCCACCAGCTGCACCCTGATTTAATTAATTTCCTCTTTCCATTTTATCTCTGTTCCATGGATAACATCTGACGTGGCACCACTGTGCCCTTGAGCAGCACCCAGTGACTTCATGCTCTCATTAATTAATTAACAAAAAAATAATTCACAAAACATCTCAGACTCTCTCAAAGGTTTTAATGAGTGATTAAATGTTTTAATGCTCGTTTATTCTGCTCCTAATTGGCGCTGCCTCCGGTGAATTTAGCAACAGGAATGCACTGGGAGGAAAGGTTTGTGGACAATTTTTCTTCTGTTTTCATGTTGCTTGTAAACCAAAAAGTGCTGAAATTTCTCCTACATAAGGAACATAACTCAAAGAAGAAGTAGAATTTATTATATTTTGGAGAAAGGGAATGGTTTTTATGCCACGTTGTCTTTATATTTGAACTGTCCCCAACATATAAAGATGAGTTTGTCAAAGAAACTGAGGGTAGTAGTAAATAGCACCATAAATCCTGGCTTCACATGTGGTTTCCATTTGCACAGAAAAATACATGGTTTAAAATTAAGCCTGGACTTTTCCAGAAGGCCTAGAATGAGATGGATATGGTAGAGTAGTGTCTGTTTAGTTTTATACCAAAGGGAGTCTATATTTCTATACTTGATTGGGATCACTCTGTCCTGAGTTAGACTAAAAGCTCCCCTAAACCAGGATGTTTGCTTTGCCAGTGCCCTGGCAAATGCACAAGGAGAAGCACAAGGATTGGGGAAAATGCAGTGGCGCTTCCCTGTAAAGTCATGTGTGGAGCAGGTTCAGACCAATTTTGTCCTTCCCAGTTGCTCATGGACATGGATATGGTGGTCCCTCCTTTCCTTCCAGGTGTTTTGTAGCCTTTCTTTCCAGCATGTTTTGTCTTGTGTCATAATTCCTCACTCTACTGCTTCAAGCATCTTCATCTGGACCCTCAGAACCCTGACACATCTCAAGACCTAAAGAGTGTCTGTGGAATATTCTGCCTATTGTCCAACAATCCTTAGGGATTTAAGTGTTTCCCTTCATCATTCCCACACTCATACCTATGGAAGGCCCTTGGGTAAAAGCGATCCCAAATTAAAGTGTGCAGAGGAGTTCATGTGAGTGGTTTGAAAATGTGGCTTTTGTAGCTAAGAATCAAAATCTTCATTGCCTGTTTATTGAGGAATTCTTTTTCGTCAGGATTTTAATTCTTCTCTTAAAAGTATGGACTTGTCATATGAAGCTGGGCTTGTCCTTGTCTGTGTTGGTGGAGGCTGGAATATTTGTTGGATGAGGTGGCTTAACTGGGAATGGCAGTGCTGAGAATCCACATTAAGTTACAAATGATACTGATTTTTTTAAAGTCTTACTTGAAAACAGATTTTCTGTTTCTCCACCGTTTTGGAGCCAGTTTTCCTACTCCCTTCCCGATGCTTTTACAAGTCCAAGTATCTCAGCCAGTTCCCACGTGGAAGTAAAAACAAGTGAAGGTTGATGTCGCCATTTTTATGATAATGAGAAATCCTCTGCAGAGTAATTCCCTCGTAATATTTTTATTTATATGAAAACATCCCATTGTTATTCACTTAGGAAAAACTCCTGACAGTGACATTAGCCTGGGGCTAAATTTGACCGTGTTGGTGCCTTGAAGATTTGAGTTATTACCGTATTAAACCAAAGTTCTGCAGCTGAGCTAAATTTCAGAAGAATTATGCAGCTAGTTAATATTCCACAGGCAAATCTATGGCATTGCCACAGGGGGTTTAAATTTATGGAGCCTAATACAGGGATTAAGAAGTAAAATTTTGTACTGCTGAGGCCTACTGGTGGTGTTTGTGTTTTGTGTTAAACACAACTTATCTGGATCATTTCTATCTGAGCTAAATACAGCTCCAATTCTGCATTGCCTGGGTTTTGTAAAACCGACTTTCTTTGGTCTTAGTTTTTCACTTTCCTGTGTACTACAGGGCAAGTCAAGAGCATTTAATAGCAGATCCTGTTGGAAGTGGAGGTGGAGTCCCTAGAACACTGTTGAAGTCAGTATTTATTAAATGCATGTAACCTTAGAGCTGCTGGTAAGCCAAAATTTTGGAGATGGTTTATTTATTTAGCTTAGGATTTATTCTTTTTTCCCCCTTTAATTTGAATAGCAGAGATGGGAATCCTTTGCAAAATAAGAGCCTTTCTTGAACTTCAGTCATCTCAAAACTTTGGGTTTGGGCTGTTGAGAATTAGAACTTGTGCTGAATTTTCATTTCTCGTGGCGTAATTATTCCTGTCTTTTTCCTTGTGGTATCGAGATAATTAATCTCTGCAGGTAGACATCATCAAAAGAGCGTTAGCTCGGAATGATTAACTGTAAATCTGGCTTTGCTCTGCTCTTTGGGGCCACTCTGAAAAATTATTCATTTTTAACTTTGTAAATAGGCAATAATAATGAAATTTATTTTCCAAAGGTTTTATGGAAGAGCTGAACGTTCCTGTCTGCATCTCGACTTCTAACAGCCATTAATCACGCTGAAGGAAGTTTTTAAGCGTTACAGCTGTAGAATGTGGAAGGAGATGATTTATTGTGTGCATCTCCTCTCTATTTGTTTAATTGCATTCTTTTTAGAATCTTCCTTGTTTCGTGTCCTCATGATTCTTTTCCACTGGATTGAGTTCCCACGGAGATGATTATCCTCAGGCTGTCCCTGATGCTCCTGGAATTGTTACTTTGCAGTTCCTAACCGTTTTCTTTTGCATAAGGTAAAACGCTCAGCAGAGTTAAACCCCTTGAGGCACAACTTCAGGCCCTTTCCCTAGGACATACCAAAGGTTCCTATGGGGAAACAAAATTCCACTCTTTCAGTGAAGGAATTTTTCCTGCTGGTGTCCAACCTGAGCCTCTCCTGGCACAGCTTGAGGACGTTTCCCCTGGTCCTGTCCCTGTTCCCTGGCAGCAGAGCCCGACCCCCCCTGGCTGTCCCCTCCTGTCAGGGGGTGGTCCAGACCCACAAGGTCCCCCCTGAGCCTCCTTTTCTCCAGGCTAAAGTTGCATTTTATTAGGGAAACCGAGTTCCTCCTTGTTCCAACACGGAAGTGACAGCAGTCTCCCAGAAATCTCTCACGAATTGTGGGAAAATGTATTATGGCTGGCTAATGGTAAATATCATAGTAGGAATCAGCACAATGCTGAGATCTCTGTGTAAAAAGTTTATGAGGCTTGGAGTGCTGAGGGCCTCTCCCACATGGTTGGAAGTGGATTTGAAGTGTTAAGAACTCATCTGAATTTTTCTAAAGGCTATAGGAATCTCTAATGTGAGATCTTGAGCAGGCTGGAAATCACAGAATCATGGAATATCCTGAGCTGGGAGGGACCCACCAGGATCATCCATTCCAACTCTTGGCCCTGCACAGACACCCCAATAATTCCATCCTGTGCATCCCTGCGAGGGCATTGTCCAAACGCCGCTGGAGCTCTGTCATAAAGGAATGCAGAGGATTTTTTTTCCAGTGTTCTTTTCTAGTATCATTTGTGTTGCATGAAAGAAAACTTATAGATAAAATGGAAATATGCATATCGTGAAGGTCTGCACATCTGCAGCCAGTTACTCTGGGTGTAATACATCAAATGCAAGACTTCAGCTTTTGACTTTTACTGTTAGAGCATGGAATTGGAGTTCTGGTGTTTACTGATGTGTCATTTCTGCAACTGTCTCCTCTGTTATCACTTAATAATGTGCTTTATGATGCTGGAGCCTTTTTATGTTGGCCACTATTTATCTGCACACTGTCAGAACGGGCTGGTGGGAGCTGTGCCAGCAGCTCCAGGGTGTCTGTCATCTCCTGGGCTGCTTGGATGCGACAGCATTTTTACAATATTTAATAGTGTTAAATATAATCTTTTTTAAATTTTATTTTATTATTATGGGACACCATCTGCAGAACAGTGTCCAGTGCTGGGATCCTCAACACAAGGATGTGGATCTGTTTGAATGAGTCCAGAGGAGGCCATGGAGGGGCTGGAGCCCTGCTGCTCTGGAGCCAGGCTGGGAGAGCTGGGGGTGCTCACCTGGAGAAGAGAAGGTGCCAGGGAGAGCTCAGAGCCCTGCAGGGCCTAAAGGGGCTCCAGGAGAGCTGGAGAGGGACTGGGGACAAGGGATGGAGGGACAGGACATGGGAATGGCTTCCCACTGCCAAAGGGCAGGAATAGATGGGATATTGGGAAGGAATTGTTCCCTGGCAGGGTGGGCAGGCCCTGGCACAGGGTGCCCAGAGCAGCTGTGGCTGCCCCTGGATCCCTGGAAATGTCCAAGGCCAGGGTGGATTTGGGGCTTGGAGCAGCCTGGGACAGTGGAAGGTGTCCCTGCCCATGGCAGGGGTGGGGAATAGGTGATCTTTAATGTCTCTTCCAAACCAATCTGGCATTCTACATGTCTGATGTCTCCAGAGCTGCTCCTCTTGGATCCATCTGGGAGCACCAGGACTTTGTCCTGTTCAGCAGAAACCTGGGAGATTTCCAGCACATGCCACCCCATGACCAGCCAGCCCAGTGCCTGGCTCTTTCCACTAATGGGACTACTGTTTAAACTGGGATTAACTGGTTAAACTCTATTATTTCAAGTTACAAGTTGTCAGTGCCCCAGCAGAGTCTAAGGAGTCTCTGTGAGAGGTGGGAGCCACAGGCACATCCCAGTCCTCAGCTAGCCCCACAGGGCCTCAGGAAAACTGGATTAAGAGATGGGAAAAGGGGGTTAGAGAGTAGAAAATGCCATGTGGCAGTGAGGAGTCAAGGGAAAATGGTGAGGAGGAGCTCGGAGTTAAGGAGTGGCCCTGAGGCTGGGCTAGAGGACTGGGATATGGGACAGTGCTGGTTTGTGTCCCTCTGTCCCCATCCCAGGGATTTTTTTTGCTGGCAGGATGTTAAGTCAATGCTCCCCACAGCCTCTGTCCTGCCCCACAGTGTGGGACAGAGACCATCCAGGCAGTGGGTTTCTGGTCTCCATCTTTTCCCTCAAGAACATTGGATTTTCCTCTCCTGAGCCGCTGAGGAGGCAGCAAAGGGGTGCCTGAGTAGATGTCAAGGTGTGGGTGGGAAAAGCCCCTGCAAACCATCCTGGAACTTTTCCCAGATGGTTTTCAGGTTGCTTTGGTCTCCTGTCCCCTTTTCCCCCACATGTCCCAACCCATAAGGGCACAATCAACTTCCTACACCCACGTGTGACACTTCTGCTGGCTGTTCCAGGAGTAAATAAGCCAAGTTAGTAGCAAAACATGAACATAAAGAGTTGTGGTGTAAGTGTGTATAATGGTGGTTTTATAAATTAAGCCCCACTTGTTTTACCATAAAAAAGACTTCGAATTGGTGGGATTTATTTCAAAGATTCAGTATTCTCAGCCCTGAAAATGCTTCCCAGAGAACTCTGCCAACCGTTACACCCTTAATGAGCAGTTTTATAAATAAAACAGGAACTATGAGTGCAGGAGGAAATGGGGAGTTAAGTCTTTGCTTTATTCTGAGCACTACAAAATAGGAAGGTGAAATAACATCCACATCTGCACCAAATGCTGGAATGACTCTGTCCTTTGCCCCCTGCTCTTTTTCCAACATTTCAAACCTTTTTAGGCCCTCTAGGTTTAAATATGTGCAGCAGCTTCATGTAAGTTCTGGAGGAAAGAAGAGGGGTCAGTGGGACTCTGGGAATTTAAGGGCCACAAATCTGGGGGCGATGAGACCACCAGGGAGCAAGGGTTGTGCTGAATCCACAAGTGTTTGTTCGTTTGTTCTTCACTTTTAGGTTGATTACTTGCGAAGTTTCCTGAATATTTAAATTGAGAAACGATGACTCCTAAGAAATCTTCTGTCTTTGCTCTCAATGGGCCTTGATTTCGTGCTATTTATCTGCGCAAGGATAATTATAAATTGATTCATTTTCAAAACATCATTTAATGGGTATTCAATTGCTGCCAACACAATATTGGAGCAACAGCATCACTCCTGTGTTTGCTCAAAGCCATGAAGCTCTATGGGTGTTTGTGTTTGCGTGTAACAATATTAATCTGGCTCTGTTCAGGTTGCTATGAAGATGCTGTCAAATAAGTTCTGTTTACATTTGCGGCTCGTCCTTGTTTTCCTTCCTGAGTCTGAAAAATGAGTTTTTATTTGGTTTTATCTATATTTATTTCATGGGTTCTTTCAGGTTTAAAGAGGGTTTTTTTCATTTTTATCTTTTTTTTGGAAAAAAGGAAGTTCTGTCTTGATGTGTTACAGGCCAGAGCTAGGGGGAAAGATAAGGTTAAAATTTACTTTGAAACCTTAAGATTTTAATGGGGATCTCTTGCTGTTCTTGCAGTTAACTCCAGTTGGAACAACCATCTTCACTGGATTTTCTGGAAACAATGGTGCTATTGACATTGATGATGGTCCCAATGGCCAGATAGAATATGTCATCCAGTACAACCCTAATGACAAGGTACAGCCATTCAGGTTTTTTTTCCCTCCATGTATATTTATATTATTTATATAAATAGAAATATAAATATTTTTAATATAACATGAAGTAGCAAATGAACAAGAGGTTGCTGTTGGACATAAGGAAATGTTTTCCTTCATGTCAAGCATGCTGTCTGCCCATGAGCCCTGTAACCACAGATGAATTTACCTTCCCTCTCATTGCCTAGCTGTCAGCAGCTGGATTATTTCACTTTCAGTAATGCCCACAGAAGTTGTGTCTGTCTCATCCCTGGAAGTGTCCAAGGCTAGGTTGGACAGGACTTGGAGCAAGCTGAGATAGTGGAAGGTGTCCCTGCCCAAGGCAGGGGTGGCACTGGAGATGGGCTTTAAGATCTCTTCCAACCCAAATCATTCTGCGATTCCAGGATTTTTGTTCTGCCCCAGTATAAATCTCTTAGTTGATTTCTCCCCTCTTGGTGGGAATGATGAATATTTTATCCCAAAAAATGAGTGTCACACTCAGACTATCCCCAGTTATTTATCAGTCTGGGACCTACTTCCCAATCCTGTTTTCCTGCCCACCACAGATACCTGCAGCATGGGGAATTTAACACTCATTCTCATTTAATTGCTGAAAAACAAACTACAATTTTAGCAGTTATGTAAGCTCTTAGAGGAAAAAGGCCTTGTTATGTGATGTAAAGAAACAACATTCCTGTGTGCCTCTGCTGTGTTTGGAATCTTGTATTTCCGTAGCCTGTTCAAAATACTTAAATATTAACTATCTTCGACACTGGGAGATAGAAGCATGGAAAGATGGGTTTTTTTTAATTAGATTAATTTGATAATGAAATTGCAATTGGATCTCAGGTAAGAAATTTGTGCCCTCCCGCCAGTTGTTGCCCCAGCTTTGTCACCTGAGTCTGTGGAAGCAAATACACGGAACAAATGGAATTTCACCCGATTTAACATCTGCATTTACCCTGAAATGTGAATTTCCTCAGATAGGAATGTATGCATGAATTGGCACCTAAATGTTGATGTTCTCAGCTTGTTTAGCACTTCATTGCCCTCATGAAAGGCAGAATAAAGAGCAAATAAGTACAATGATGTGGATTTCTTATCTGCACTGCTTCAGCATTTGTTCTGAACGCACCACTGCAAATTCAGGATGGCAAAGGTGAAAACAGCAGACTAGTCCAACTTTCGTGGTTGGAAGTAGCAACAGATAGGTAAAGAATCCAAGAGAATTCTGTTCTGTACAGATTCCTTATTGTGGGGTCCTTCAGGAGAAAATTGGGTGGGGAGAAAACATAGAAAGCTTTATAATCTCTGATCTGAAGAGCAGATGTAGCCTTGAAATATCAGCCAAGGCATCATCCCATTGTGGCCCAGCCACAACACATCTTAACTCTGAGGCATGTTCAATTTTATTGTGTTGTTTTCTTGTTTGCAGACTTCCAACAGGACCTTTGATATTCCTCTCACTTTGTCCGGAGCAGTAGTTCTGAGGGAAAGACTAAATTATGAAGAAAAGACTCGTTATTTTGTCATTGTTCAAGCAAATGTGAGTATAAATCTCTTGAAGGCCATTTATGCCCTTGATTTAGGTGAGGGTTTAGTTCCCTTCCGAAGGAAAGGCAGAGCCTTGCTGAAACACCAGCTCTGATAAATCCTCTTCTGCTGAAGATCTAATTTAAGATTTATCCAGGCTGTTGAAAGCTCAGGCATATTATTATTGCTTAAAAAAGCTTGCTCAGTGTGTGACAAGCTAACCTTTTTGGCACAAGGAGCAACTTGCAAATGTGCAGTGTACCCCATGCAGAAAAGTGCAGCCTCATGGCACTAAATGTCCATTTCCCAACAAATCTGGTGAGGTTAATTTTCACTCAGATGAGTTTAATGGACAGAACTTCATTGTATCCTTCAGGTTGGAAATGCATTTTGTTATAAGGAGGTGATTTTTCCTTCAAGTCACGCTGCAAGTGTATGGAGAGGTTTTCCAGAGTGGCTGGCAGTGGATAACTCGCACTGAGAAGAAAAGTGATGTATAAACTCTATCTGAGATATCTGTCATCAGAGTGGGGTTTTGGTGCCCTTGAGGGCTGTGAAAGCTTTTTTCCCTTTCTGTCCTTCTGATAACAACTGAAATGAAAACTTGTCTTCTGTTGTTCACGGCTGTTGTGATACATCTTCGTTCATGGGAAATGATACTTGCTCTGAAGCAACAGGAGATCCTGAATCCACACCTTCGCATTCCTGCTTGTCATCTCTCTGATACTGAAGTGCAGATACACTTTGCAATCTCTTTTCTTACATATTTTGTGGCATGTTCAGCATTCTGCCAGCAACAGCCAGGTTCCAGGGGTGGCTCAGTGCTTCTTGCACCTCTGCCCCTGGGCTCAGGTGAGACCCCACCTGCAGAGCTGCCCCAGCCCTGGGGCCCAGCACAGGAGGGACCTGGAGCTGCTGGAGAGAGTCCAGGGGAAGCACCAGGATGGGCAGAGGGATGGAGCAGCTCTGCTGGGAGGAAAGGCTGGGAGAGCTGGGATTGTTCAGCCTGGACAGGAGAAGCTTTGGGGTGACTCAACTGTGGCCTTCCAGGGCCTGAAGGAGCTCCAAGAAGGATGGAGACAGACTTTCCTCCAGGAGGAATGGAGTGCCAGGACAAGGGGGAATGACTTCCCATTGCCAGGGAGCAGGGATAGATGGGATATTGGGAAGGAATTGTTCCCTGGGAGAGTGGGCAGGCCCTGGCACAGGGTGCCCAGAGCAGCTGTGNGCCCCTCTCAGCTGGGGCTCCTCTCCAGCCTCAACAGCCCCGGCTCCCTCAGCCTTTCCTGGGCACCCACATGCTCCAGGCCCTTCCTCAGCTCCACCAGCTCCCTGGCCCTGCTGTGCTCAGCATCCAGAGCTGGACACAGCACTCCACAGGTGCCTCCAGGCCTGCCCACAGGGCCGCCATCCCTCCCTGCCCTGCTGCCAATGCTCTTCCTGCTGCCCATCCAGCTCCCCTTGCTGGGAAAAGCCATCAAGCACTGCTCATCCCTGGAAGTGTCCAAGGCCAGGCTGGACACTGGGGCTTGGAGCAGCCTGGGACAGTGGAAAGTGTTCCTGCCCATGGCAGGGGTGGCACTGGAGGGGCTTTAAGGCCCCTCCCAACCCAAACCATCCTGGGATACTATAATGCCACAGGCTGCATTGAATTCTGTCTGGTGTGTACTATGCAATCACACTCCTCTGATTACACTATCAATGCTTTGTTGTCCTTGCATCCTGAAGATACTGCTGGAAATTAATTACTCTCTATCTGCTTTGATCCAGAATTACTCAGAGGCACTTACTGGAAGAACGGAGAAATGGTTTAGTTGATGATGAAAGCTGCTCCTTGTAGCTGGAATTGTTTTTCATCATTGACCACGAAGAAAGATGAATGCAGAAATTCCCATATTTACTCTAAATGTGATGCTGGTGCAAGAACTGAGTGGACTGCAAAATAGGAAAAAAAAAATGTATCTCATCCAATTTAGAGCAATGGCCTCTTCATCTTACATAGATGATGTTATTAAACATCATAAATTAAAAAATAAATTTAAAAATTGCTTTTTTTTTCTTTCAGTGTTACATTAGGGTTTGAGGGCAAGATGTAATTCATGGCACATATTCCCCCTCATGATTTTAGGTCTGCAAAAGAAAGCTCATGCTGCAGTTCCTCTGTGAAAATGGGAATATTTTTGAGTATTTTAAACAAAATATTACCTCGTCATGATGTTTCTTCACTAAATGAAGAAAGAAGACTTGGACTGTTGCTAACGTGTACTCTGGGTATAGCCAGAACAATTTCTTTTTATAAATAAGGCACAGGGCCTTTTTCTCTTCTACGAACATGCTGCATTATTATAGTTTTAGTCCTATAGTTTTTCCAAGCTGTATTATTTCTGAGTCATAGATGTCTTGCAGTATTTCTTCACTTTTTTCTCTTCATTTCACTTGTGAGCCTTTCAGGCTGCAGCTCTGAGGCTGAAATTCCTGTAATTTCTCCTAAAACATGGATAATTCTGATGCTTTTACCCTTAGCCTTGCCTGAAACCTTTTGGGAGGTTCTTTTCAGGAGATCTTTTTCAGGAGATTCTGAATTCAGGAAGTCTCACCAGATGGACCTGGTTTGTTCTGCAGGACCGAGCCCAAAACCTGAATGAGCGGAGGACAAGCACGACCACCCTGACTGTGGATGTGCTTGACGGGGATGATTTGGGACCAATGTTCCTTCCCTGTGTGCTGGTGAACAACACCCGGGACTGCAGACCTCTCACCTACCAAGCCAGCCTGCCAGAGCTGACAGATCCTGTAAGTCCTCTGGGATTTTTCTGGGTTTTATCTGTTTGCCTGTCATCTTTTCCTGTGGGCACAGCTGGGAGCTGTAGCTAAAAGGTCACTTGTGCTTGATGCTGTGTTTTGTGTGCCAAGCAAGAGGAAACCAAGGTAAGATACCTTGGTGAGAATGACAGTGAAATCTCAGCTTGGATCCAGTGCCAAACTGCCCATTGGCTGCAAGGGTTCAGTCTTGCAGAAATTTGGTAAATTTTGGAAATGCTTTTCCTGATCTGTCTGTGTTTCACTCTCAAAATATCCCCAAGAAGAACTTTTGGGAGGGGACTTGACATTATTCCACTGAGGGTTGTTATAAACCATCAGCGAAAACTTCTGGGGAAGAGGAAGCATTAGTGACTGACCCCTGAAAGGATTTTTGTTGCTGTTATCAGGTTTCTATTAAGAGACACTGAAGAGCAATGGGGTTTTATCCTTGTGCTAAGTCTGTCAGGTAATACATCCATGGGGTCAGGATAAAAGCAAGTGAAAGGCTCATTTCACACTCCATGCACATGTGAATCCAAAAAATGAGGTGAGAACTTCATCATTTCTTGTTGCAACTTGGTGCCAGTTGCCATTCTTTACAGCAGAGCTCCTGCTTGGCGATCTGCACCTCTGGTGTGTGGGAGAAGGGAATACAGGTGACCTTGCCCCTGATAATTAACAGCTGTGTTAATTACCCAATACGGCCTCACCCCTGATGAGTCACAGCTATAGCCAATAAAGATAAGGGTGATAAAAGGGAGTGGCTTAGCTAGTGAGAGGAGGATCATGAAGAAGAGGATCATGAAGAAGAAAGTGGCTCCTGAAAGGAGAGAATTACTGCTGTGAGGTCAGTCTGGGTCTGCAGTCAGAGCCTGTTGTTGGAACCTGCAGTCACAGTCTGCACACTGATCCCTGCAGTCAGAGTTCAGCAGACAATAACCAGCAGTCAGAGGCTGCAAGGGAAACCTACAGCAGGAGGTTGCTGCAGCCAGAGTGAGTGAATGGCCAGAGTTAGGATGGCTGAGCTGTGAAGAGGAATAAACCAGGACCCTTTTCATGCTGTGATAAACAAGAAGTCTGTGTCTTGACTCATTTCTGCCCTCTAACAAGAGGGCTGCTGCAACACTGGTGGGTGTAACAGAAATTGGGATTGCTGACTTAATATTGATATGTGACCTTTGATTCAGATATTTAAGAATTTAAAAAGGCAGAACCGATTGACTCACCAGGTATTGTCCCACCTGATTAACTCTGACATTAAGGTGACATTAAAATAATGTTAAGCTTTGACATTAAGGTTTGTAACTTTGGTTGCTTGTCACAGCACCATACCCTGTGTCCTGCTGCCTCCAGCCAAGGGCAGATTGAGGTTGGAAATGGAGATTCCTGCTCTTCCCTGCCTTATCTCCCTTCCCGTCCTGTGCCTCGCACTCTTTTCCTATCCCAAGAATTTTGGTGTTTTGCTTGGTGTGGCCTCAGGATTCCTGCTGCAATTATCCCTAGGATGGGTCAAGGGAAGGGAGAGATAATCTGTGTTTAACTTTGGAGTATTCATTTCCACATCTTTGCCGCGCATACTTCTACACCTTGGTATACTTAAAAAACCCCTTTTTGTAGCTGTGCTGCATTTGGGACTTGGTGAATCACAGACTCACTGGGTTGGAAGAGACCTTCAAGATCACCAAGTCCAACCCAGCCCCAACACCTCAACTAAACCATGGCACTGAGTGCCACATCCAGTCTTTCTCTAAGCACATCCAGGGATGGTGACTCCACCTCCTCCTGGGGCAGACCATTCCAGTACTTTACCACTCCTTCTGTAAAAAACTATTTCCCTTGGTGCAGCTTGAGACTGTGTCCTCTCATTCTGTCAGTTGCTGCCTGGAGAAGGAGACCAACCCCCACCTGAGCACAACCACCTTTCAGGGAGTTGTAGAGAGTGATGAGGTCACCCCTGAGTCTCCTTTTCTCCAGGATAAACAACCCCAGCTCCTCACCAAAGAGCTGCTTTGACTTTAAATTCTACTTTAATTTGTTTAGGACTTGGTGGCATCTTAAGGAAAGGAGCAGCTCCATGTCCAGCTGAGTGTGTGGGGCCTCCTCAGGGTGAGCACCCAGACTCTGCAGGATGAGGGACTGTGACTCCATTTCACCTGCATAGACCTGTTATAATTCCCAGTGTGGGAGCAGATGAGGCAGGGATTGTAAATAACTGGGTTTTTTAATGTTTTTTTAATCTGGTTGTCTGAAGGTTTAACACAAGCCATGCAATTTTTGTGGTGCTGCCTCTCAGTCAGAGGATTCCAGCTCTGGCTCTGCTCCTGCCCTTGGCCAGGCACCTTTCCCACTGGAAGACAAAGCAGTGCCTGCCAGGAGAGGGGCTGGGCCAGGAAAAATCTGACCTGGGATTTAGGTACTGAGCTGCAAGATTCATTTATTTAAACTTCCTGAACTCAGGAGCAGCTGCTTTTGTTTGTTTTTAAGCTTTTCTGTATCGAACTGACCCGATCTATGAAATGAGACCTGGGTTCTGTTGATGAATCACAAACTCTTTGCTGTTTATCTCTTTGCAGCACTTTTGATAAACCTAAATGGAAAAAGTTATACCTTGAACCTCAAATATTTACTTGGCTTTTAAGCGATAATTCCTTTGGAAGATATGGATGATACCTGGATTCACCCAGGAAACATTTATATCACATTTATCCTTTACATTTTTATGCATTATATTTATTCTTTACTAAGCTACTCCATAGCTACCATTACCCTACTCCCCAGGCTAAAGGACTATTTTTAGTTTAACGCCATCTTTTTTTATTATTTTTAATTTGCTTTTTAATTTTTCAATGAGGATGAGATGGAATATTAATGAATGAGGAACAAAGTTGAAGTATGAATTATTCAGAGGCAGTAGCTGGAAAGAGAAGTCCTGCTTTACTGTGCAAGATGTCCGCTCAGCTGACCCCTAAAATAAAGCTTTTAATGTCACTGGTAAGAGTAATATTTTTGTCCAGCATAGTTGGAATCTGTCCATGAATTTGCTGAGGTAAAAGTTGGGAATTAATTACTTGCTATTAGCTGAATTTCAATTTCCAAGAAAGCCTGTGTTGATTGTTGATTAGATTTGGGGATTTTTGTTGTCGTTGTTACATTGCTTTATATTACATTTTAGTGTTTCTGAGTCTGATCTGCTCTGGTAATTAATTTTTTTCCCCCTCTTGTATCAGGAAGACTTGAATAAATTAGCATTTATTATCAGGATGTGCAAGTCATCACGTGGAGTTAAAAAGTACAACCTTATCAATATCTCATAACATGGGCGAGATAATTTCTCATCTTCTTTTCCCCCTTCAGTCCATTTCTGCCACACGATCATTGTGAAATGTTTCCTCCACTTCTATACTCAGTACTTTCCATCATTATGCAAAGAAGAAAAGCCTATTAAGCAGCAAAATATAGATTAAGTTTATTTAATTAATTGCTAGACTAGATTTGCAACTGTAGGATTTATTATGGGGTTTCATGAGGTAATTATGAGCCCACATGGGCACAAGGCATTCCATGACACCAAGAATTTTGTACTAAATCCGGATTCGACCCCACTCTTTTACAAGTTCCTTGTTCTTACCCCTCTGATGGATCCTACTACATGGAAAGGGTTTAGGTTTGTTCTGATTATCCCCGGAATCCTCAGGAATTGTGTCAGCGGGGGCTTCACAGCGTCTGTGGGCTCAGGTGCCCTCATGGACCTGGACCTGAGTAGAGCACAGAGAGATGAAAAGCTAAAAAATAATAAATAAAACAATCTCAAACAATAGTGAAGTTGAGAGGGATGAAAAAAGACACTGGAGAGCAGGAGGTGCCCCTGGAAGGCCTTCAAGTCTTTATTAGTGAGAAGGACCTCTCTGGTTCCATCAGTTTGGATTCAGGGGGAGAAATCTGCATTTTTCTGAAGAGGTCTTGTAATCCCGTTGAGTGAGCTGGGGTTGGGAACACAGGACACTTCCAGAGTATCAAGGGTTAATCAGGTCTGGACAAATCAATTTTATGCTGATTATTGGTAATTAATTAGCACTGCACAGGATGTTCTGGTTTTGGACTTGATCTCAAAGATCTTCTCCAACCTAGTTAATTCCATGATTAATTCTGGATTTGGGTACCTCTGTGCTTGAGGATGACAAGCACCTGACAGTTCCTTCCAGCTGAATTCCCTTGCAGTTCCCTCCTGGCCCTGCAAATCCCAATTCCTTCGAAATACAAAACCTCCTGGAGTTTTCTCCCAGAAACACATCAATGTAAAACTTGTGGCAGCAGCAACAAAAGTGAAAATTCTGGAAACAGCATCTCCCTATCTTGGTTATAATAATCAAAAAGAAAAGTTCATCAAAATGTTCTAGATTTCCTCCAGTGGACATTAGATTAATTTATTAATTAATTACCTTATTTTGCTGTGGGGAGTATCAGTACAAAAGACATTTGATCCAGGGATCTACCATGGAAGGAACACCAAGTAACCACCCTGAAGTGGGAGAGATTTGCTGGCTCACCTGGAGCTCCCACACAGCAGCCAAGGAAGATTTTTGGGGCACAGCCTTCGGATTTTGGTCTGTTAGGCTGAGTGGAAGTGGAAATGTGTGGTTAAATCCACTTTAATAGAAGCTTTCAGCAGATGAGGAATGCCTCTCTTACCTGTGTGAGTGGCAAAATCCCACAGAATAATGGGGGGTTTTCTTGCCAACTTTTAAACCTGACTGCTTAAAGACAATTCACAGGGAGGGAATCACCCCTAATAACAATCAAACTGCATAAAACTAAAAAAATCATCTTCAGTTGCTGCTTTTTCTTGGGTTTTTTTTTGTGCGTTTTTCTTTTTGTTAGAGATGGGACATTTTAAACTGAAAATGTTCACAGTTAATTTAGGGAGTTGTTGGTCTCTGGAGCAGCTCAGTCTCAATCTGCCTTTTATTTCTTTGCCTTATTTGTACTAAGATTTGGCTTTTTTAATTCAAACATGATAAAAGAGCTTTGCCAGCCTTTGGCCTGTCGAGACTTACGAGCTGCGTTTCAGTGGCATCAAGCCTCAGGAAATTATTTGGGATTTAATTTGTTTCTAATTATTCCTCTCCCAGCTGAACAGGCTCTGTCCAGTTTTTGGGACTGCTGCTAAATGCTCTTGTAGGGGATGGTGTTTACACTTCCTGCTGGAATTAGCCCATGATTGACTGCAGTGGTGTCTGCTGGCAACACTAAATGTTCAAAGTCTGCCTTCCAGAGAAAACAGAGTTTTCATCATTAGGAGAATTCTTTCTCTTTCTACAAATCATTTTGTCCAAGAAAAAAGTGGTTTTATATTTTGAATAGAAAGCATCCAGCCCTGCTGTTAATTAGACTAAAATCTTGGGTGCGAGATAATTAGTGCTGGGCTGAGATGAATGGGAGTTCCTGGGTACTTTAATTCCAAAAATTATTTGGTGGACGGGACATTGCTGTCAATTCAGGAAATAACCAGAGAAATGTTTTAAAAACTGGCTGTTTAAAATGTGTCTCTACATTCTTGTTCCTAAGTAAATTAGAAAAGGACTTCATGACTGAGGCTCTGAACAGTCAGTCCCTCTAGCACTGAAAGATGAGCAAATTGTCCCATTTTTCCCGGGATTAGTTCTTCAGTAGCAATTTAGGTAAATGCTGTGACTCAGATGAGTGGAGGGGAAATGCAGATTGACCCTGACAACACCTCTGCAGTTGTCAGGGTGCTTTTTATGGAAGAAGGCAGAGTTGTGGCCAAGTTATTTGCCTTTGGAGGCAGATAGCAATTTTTCTAATTAAATTTCAGCGGAGATGCAAGATGAACAGATAGGCAATCATGAAGTGCTTTGGAAGTGGGAAAGCAAGGCAAAAACAATGATAAAATCCTCTCGTGGCTGCAGCCACCCTGTTTATTCCAGGCAAACTTTTCATTTGTGTTTCCCCCCCTCTCTTCACTCTAATTGCAGCCCTACAAAGGTCACCAGATTCCTGTGAGGTTCAAGGTAATGGATAAAGTTCACGACCTTGGGCTGATTTTTAACCTGATTGAGTGATTTTTGAAAGAATAAATCAGCAAACTCAAAATGGACAGCTTTGATAAGCTATTGATTATCTGCTAGTACCTCCTAAGGAGCTATAAAGAGGGGTTTTAAGTCTGCTGATGTGATTTTCCCTATCCTTCCTCCTTTTAGGATTGTCTCCCACATGTCATCCTTTGATAAGTAGAGTCCTTTTTTTTAAAGGAAAATGTCACTGAAAAGTAGCGAAGCATGAAAAGTTTAAAATCACAAAGATGTGATGTCGCAGATAATTAAATTTTATGTATTTGGGAGGATACCAGGATGGCTAATTAAAAAGGATTGTCAGTAAAATTGTCAGGAACTTTAATATGTGAATACATGAACCTGGGAATAATCTCCCTTAGCAGCCAGGCAAGCTCTTCCCTTGGCTGATGTATTGATCAGGCAGGACAGTCCCTGTTAATCTAAGATTAACCTGTGGCTTTAAATATCTGTTTTTCAGATAGAGGAGCGGTTCACTTGCCTGGTTTGCCCTTCAAAACCAAACAAAACTATGATTTTAACTTCCAAAACGTAATGATTGTCCTAAAAACCAGGTGTTTCAAACAACACTGTGGTTGAGAAAGTTATAGCAAGGCTGCAGAATAAAGGAATAAAGTCTGAAAGGCACTTTACTTCAGGAGATTTTAACCCAGTTGTGATTGAAAAGTTGAGGGGCTGTCTTTAGGTTAAAAAAAATAATAAAATATATATTTATATATATAGTAGTTCTAATCCTTAAAAGTGGAGGTTTTAAGGGAAAAAGGATCAAGCTTGCCTGAAAAGTGAGAAGATTTTGGTCAAAAAAATGAAACAGGAAAAGAAAAATGTCCATGCAGATCATCTTTGAAGTTGTTTTTGGATTGAGAGAAGCATGTTCTGGGTATTGCCGGAACTGGATTATGGGGTGGCCCGTGGGACACAGCACCCATGGGGCTCCCGGGGTGGCACAGGAGCAGCAGCAGCCCTGGCTGAGCTCAGAGACTCAGGCTGGGCTGGAAATTTGGCTGCTGCTGAAAACAGGAGCATTTTCTAGCTATTTATCAAGCTGTTAAGTTAATTCTCAAATCTGATTCATTATCAAGGCAGGAATGACCTGGTTAAAAATGACTGATTTCATAATTTATTGTTTTGTTGTTAAATCTGGGAATGTTTCATCAATTTCCTGTAATTTCATATCATGGTTAGGAACTTACAGGTGAGAAAATGCTCAGTTCTTCTGGCCTTGCCAGGAGCTGAGAAGGAAAAGGGTCCTGAGTTTGCTTGGAAGAGGTAACAGTGGTCCTGAAATTAGAGGGAATTTCCTTTCAGGCAGGAAGAGGAGCTGCTTTGATTCAAACTTTGGTCACGGCCACAGCAGTCCAATCCATCCAAGGCTGGAGAGGGATCTCCAGGGGTTTGGTGGGAGCAGCAGGGCAGGATCAGCAGCGCAAACCAACTTTTTGTGCAGCAAAACTGAGGCTAAAAATCCAATTAACAAATTAATGAAGTTCCAAAACACCCAAGTGTTGATTGAGGAGCTCCTGTAAGATTCAATTCTGTTTCCTGTTCCATAGATCCCTGTTTGTTACAGCACCAAGTGGAGCCGTTGTCACAAAGGAAACACTTGTAGCAATTTATTTGATTCTTAAATGCCATTTCCAAGCATTTGAGGGCTTTAAATGTTGACATTCAAACAAAATATTCTTGCAGTGATGCTCTATTAGCCAACTAACTTCACTCCAGAAAAATTCTCGTCTCTGTCACATCCCTGGGCCACGCAGAGAGAATTATTTCAGTGCCTGGGTTGTCCCATGAAACTGTGGCTGATCATTAGGGGTCAGGAGGAATTATTTCTCTTTTCAGCTTGTTGTCACAGCACAGAGAGCGCAGATTAATTCCTCAATTAATCAAATGTGATCTGCAAAACCTTAATTGATGAATGTGTGCAAGTACATGTTAAAATGAGATCATCCTTGGAAATGAAATGAAAGGAAAATCCCCATTCCCAGGACAGTCTGTTTGTCTCTGCTCCATGCTATTGATAATGGTTCTGTGGAAAACATCCCTTGAACCCTAGAGGTGTTTCCTGTGGAGAACAAGGGAATTCCTGGTGAGTAGAAATTCCTCTCCTGGGAGGAGAAAATGGGATTAATCTCCATTTGGCTCTGGATCAATACCCTCAGCAGCACAGCAGTGCTGGGGAGGCAGGGGCGTGCTTGGTAAATAACTCCTGCTTTTTGTCCTAGGGTTGGAAAAGAAAAGCATTTAATAAAACACAAAATTTCCCTATTTCACCTTAAAAAGGTGTGAGAGTGAGCTTAAGGGTGAAGGATGTGAGTGTTGCAGGTGAGGTGTGCACACGCACACAAGTTACATCTGCACAAATTTATTGAAAAAACATCCAAAATTTGGCTGGGAAAACCCATTTTTTCCCTATAACCTTCAATCTAAAAGTGCCACTTCTAACATTACCATTAAATCAATGTAATAAAATGGATTTAATAATGGTGAGGCAGAATTTGTAGCTGGCTCTGGCCACAGGATCCCTCCCTAAAATTCTTTTTCTGACAGGGTGGCAGACTTTAATGAGGAGAGGACAGTGGTGGATACAGCTGGAATTAAATAGTGAGGTAGTTCCAGATGACATTCCCACTCCTAGACTGGAGAAGTGCTCATTGAGTACCCAAAAGAGAGGAAAATCAGTGCAGAAAATGAAAATGTCCTCCAGCCCTAGAGGGGGAAGTGCTGTGGGGTTTTGCTGACCCCAAACATTCCCCTCCCGTTTCAGCCTTCGGAAATTCCCACTGCTGTGAGACTCTGGACCTGGCTTCTTCCTGCAGGTGAGGAAATGCCAAATTCTCCGCAGGAAGATGAAATGTGGGAATGAGGGAAAGAACCACCAACATTATTGTAATAAAATCTCAGTGTGAAGAGAGTCAGCCAAGAGACAAAGGGCCTGGATGAAATACTGACCTGTTCATCTTGATATTTCTATTTTTTTTTTATTTCAAATGCATTACTCTCTGGGTTTTTGTCTAGTTCCACACAGCTGAAATCAAGAAAGATTCCCCCGCTGGTACTGGTTGTATTTTCCCACCAAATCTTGCTCCTCTTTTATCATTTGCTTGTAACTTCTTGTGCCTTTTGTGGTGGATTATTGTGTGGCTAATTGAAGCCAGCAGCCTGTTGTCCTTAGGAAGAGAAATATAAATATATGTATATATATTTATAGATATAGAATTATCCCTCTGTGAGAAATTGCATTTATAAGGAAAGAAAATTGGGTTAATATTACAAAGATTTCTTGAATTGCAAAGAAATGGCTCTTAGAAATGAAAATAAAAATAATCTGGGAGTCATTATGGTGGCGCTATGTGGCTGTTCAATATTTTCTGATTTTTGGGGAGATGTAGGTGCTTGTCTTAGGCTGCACGGTTTGCTCCTCTGCACAGAAATCGGGATAATAAGAAACCCGCCATCACGAATTTGAGGGATAATCAAGGAAATAGATTTCATAGTTGTATGAGGAAAGAAAGCCAAACGTCAAAAAAGAAATGTTTATTGTTCTTTAATGCCAGTCATCACCTTGGAAGGAGGAGAAGCTCTGGCCTGAATTCTGGTTGTGCTGAGGCAGGAGGCCCATTGCATAATGCATTTTCATTTAGTCCCCTGCACAGACACTGCTGGGGACACTTCTTATCAAGTATGTCAGATACAGAAAAAGCAATTTAGTAAGCACTGTGATCAGATCCTGATGAAATTCAATTCTTTTTTGGCCCTGCTGTTCCTGGGAGACATCGTTGATAAAAATAGTCTCTGTTTTCCTTCGTGCTTGGGTTCATTATGCTCTCTTGCTGCTCTTTCAAAATGTTATGGCGTTTTTTTCCCCTCAAAGGTGGCTTGTTTTTACAAATGAATGGGAGGAATTGTGTTCTCTGACAGCTTACTCTGTTAACAACCCGAGCTGCCAGGATATTTGAATTTTACAGTTTCCATTTCAAGAAATTGCATAAACATGGGGCATGACAGAAACCCAGGAATGCAGCAGCCACGGGTTGTATTGAGCAGCTGAATCAGGTGCTAAAAGCTGTTTGATAATTTAGTGCTGACTTTAGAAAGAAGGTGAATTGAATAATTAATCCTCTGTTTTAATTTTTTCCCATTGGTCACTAAAACACTTTTTTACCCCCAGAGAAGACAGGAGAGGCCGGGTCACAGGTACCAACAGCATAAATTAGCTGTGGGTTCTGGAAACGAAGGGGAACTTCTGAAAAATAAATGAAGAGAAAAGTTAGTTTAGTTTTTCATTTGCAGGTCAGTTCTGGGGTCCCAGCACAGGAGGGACCTGGAGCTGCTGGGGAGAGTCCAGGGGAGGCTCCAGGATGATCCCAGGGATGGAGCAGCTCTGCTGGGAGGAAAGGCTGGGACAGCTGGGATTGTTCAGCCTGGAGAGGAGAAGCTTTGGGATGATCAAATTGTGACCTTACAATACTTGAAGGAGCTACAAAAAACATGGAGAGAGGCTTTTCCAAGGGATGGGGTGGCAGGACAAAGGGGAATGGCTTCCCAATGCCAGAGAGCAGGTTTAGATTGGGTATTAGGAGAGCATTCCTCCCCGTGAGGGTGGGGAAGCCCTGACACAGCTTTGCCCAGAGGAGCTGTGGCTGGCCCATCATTTCCCTGCAGGGGTTAAAAAAAGGTGTGGATGTGGCACTTGAGGATGTGGATTAGTGGTGATGGATTGATGGTTGGACTGGATGATCTAAAGTTCTTTTTCAGCCTTACTGATTCTACAATTCCATGAAATATAAATTGGGTGAATTAGCTGTAAACCTCTGGGGTTTAGCAATGTAGATTTGTTTTCCTTCAAGTTGTTGCCCCCTTTTTGGGGAAGTGTTTCCAGGCCCAGAATTTTTGCTATAAAAACCTCTTTTTCTTTCCTGTGACAACTTGATCTAACAATTTGCTGCAGAGAATTTATTCCCTTTCAGCTTCAGAGCGTGTTTTAAACCCGCGCTTGGGGTTTCCTTTCAAAGTCTCCAAAGCATTCAGCTGAGGTCTTGGCCCACAGTTTGGGTTCCCATGTTGTGGCAACACGAAGGCTCAGAAGGTCCCATTCCCCCCGGATCCCTGTTCATCTCTGTGTCACAGCAGCCTTCAAAGAGCAGCACAGGAATTCCTGCAGGCTCCTGTGAGGAGGCTCTGCCTCCCCTGGGTCTGATCAAAGGCAGGAATTTGCCAGTGGGAAGGCAAGAAAAGAGGGAGAACGGTGTGATCCTACAAATGGGGAATTTGATCTGACATGGTTTGACTAATGACGAGATGTTGGTGGTATCTCCTACATTTGTAGCGTGATTCCTGCTTTTCGGATTGACTTCCTTTTGTGGTTGGATAACTCCACTGAAGCATTCCCCACGTTTTGCTGACATGCAAGTGCTCTGTGATGGATTTCTGCTCATTAGTGTTTTGTCACAGCCCTTGTTGTGCTGGCGGAGCGGCTGAGACAGCAGCAAGGAATGATGTTGGAATGGTTCTGCAGCTCTCCCTGCTGTTTTAGTGCTGAGTGCTGGCAAAGTCACAGGCAGTTCTGCACAGCATGGAGAGAACTCAGCTCATTTCCCACTTACAGCTCCTATTCCAACCTCAGGAAAGCGCAAGGAGAACCAGTGTGACCATAATGATTTGGCAATTCATCAAGAACTTTGTTGGTTTAATAATGCAGGGCTCCCTGGGTAGGGGCTCTGGATGGCAGCAGGGGCAATGTGTGTTGCTTTAGTGACGTTTTCCATCTGGAGAAAAGCTCCTCAGCCCTGTTCTCCAAAGGGATGAGAGTTCAGCAGCAAATTCCTCAGCTGAGCTGTGAGAATGATGCAGGTGGAAGGTCCTGAGACCTTATTTGGAGTCCACCCGCCACAGTTACAGCTGCCCGTGAAAATAGTAATTTTAAGGGTATCAAATGTTGGCGTGAAATGTCCAGTGGGAACTGATTGTGCTAATACAGAATCCTGCTCCAGGAGCTCCAGGTCTCTCTGGTTTAGTTTTCTAGCCACGTTGGTGCCTTAACAGCTCAGTCTTCAAGGGGATTCATGGGGAGAAAATGTCTTGCTGTGTTTGGCTCAATAATAAATTGACAGTGGAGGTTTTTGTCCCTCCTCTTAGTGGATTTCTTGAGCTTACCTTGGTGAATCCATGCAAAACTTTGGGAAGTCTTGCTTTCCATGGAGCTCTACCCTTTGCGGTATTTCCCAGTGTTTACTCGTGCCTGTGTGGTGGCCCTGGCCCCTGAGCCCCGGGGATGTCTCTGGTGAGAGCTCAGGTGGTTGTGAACCATCACAGCAGCACCACCAGAGTGAAACCTGGAGCTGGTTCATGGTCTGGTGTCTTCAGTTGTGCAAAAAGCACCTCTCAGGAATACAATATCTGCTCAGGAAAAAACCTTCCTGGTTGAGGAGTGTTGGCTTCAGTTGGCTTTCAGTTTCCTAAAACACAATGATTTTCAGGGTAATAAGCAAAAAACCCACAAAACCCACCATACCCTACCCCCCCCCCCCCCC
>VZDJ01000325.1:1179684-1226696 GCA_008694505.1 Cyanoderma ruficeps | reverse complement strand
TGTGCTATTTCAACTCCCAAAATGTGCAATTTCCCCTCTTTTCCTTCTTATCTTCCTCAAAGGAAGTTTTCCTTAAGTATCTGTGGTTGGCAAATTCAGCTTTGCATCTCAAGTAGATGGAAAAGGTAGAAAATCTGATTTTTTTTATCCTTGTTATCAGCAGTGCAACAATTAGTGTTGTACCCTGACTTTAAAAAGAATTCTGCACTGTCCACACCCTTCTATTGGAAGCCTGGCATTCCTGGACATCTTAAAATAATTTAAATAAAAGATATTAAAAATATTGGAAATGACATTACTTTAATTTTAAATGTCATGTTTATTTTGGGGTGGGGTTTGTTTGGTTTGGTTTTTTGGGGTTTTTGTGGTGGTGGTGGTGGTGTTGTTGGGGCTTTTTTTGTTGTTGTTCTTGAAAGCCCCAAATGCATATTTTACATCTCAGTTGTAAACTCCCCCATAATCATTCCATGGGATCATGGGATGGTGAAATTAATATATAGATGAGTGCCTAAAAATCCTGTTTGGATATTTGAATGCAACTGCACTCCTGAATTATTAAGCAGCATTTAAATACATTAATTGAAAATATCAGGAGCCTAAAACCCCCTGGCACAAATGGGATTCTTATTTGCCTTGTTCCACCCATAACATCTCTGAAGGCCATGGATTTTTGCAGGACCTGCTGAACATCCCACATGGAGAAGGTGCTGCTGTGCTTCCATGGTGAACACAAAAGAAGGTGGGGGGAAATTAGGTTTTTGCTGCTACCTTATTCTCTCTGAGCTTTTTTAAAGTGTTTTTCTGCCTTGATCATCTCGTGGCCCTGCAGACTCCCTGGCAGGCTCCCCATCAGAGCTGTTTGAAGGAGGATTTTTTAAAATTTATTAATATTTGTGCTGAGAATTGCCAGGTGGGGTTGGGGTTCTGCTTTCTGGCCTACCCAGTTGTGCTACGTTGAACACCTGGAAGTCAATTAATCTCCACACCAATAGCTGAGGGGACTTCTCCCTAACGAGGAAAATAAATGACTGCATATCCCACCCTCAGATGGGCAAGATCTTGTTTGGTTTTTTAATCACCTGTCTCTGCCAGGGCCTGGGCAGCCTTTCAGCCTTTCATGTTCCCCTTGGCAGAGGTTGGGGTTTGAGGCCGGCTGTTTATTCCGAGTGATCTCCCTGCCCTGCTGTGGCTCCCTGCTGACTTTCCTGACGCTTTTTCCAGCCTTTCCCTGCCAACCACCCCCCCAGTGTTCTTGCTTTGCCTCCAGCTGGCACCCATGGGCACCCCAGACACTTCACTCCTGCATTAATCTCTTCTCCCTTCCTTTTAATGAGTTTCCATCTCCTCATGAAGCTCCTGAGGAGGAGCCTGGTAGGGGATTTTTAGGCCTCTTGCAAGGATGTTGGATGCCTATGGAAGACTCCTGTCTTGACTCCTCATTTTTAAAACAATTACTGCTGATTAAAAGCATAAACACACTTTCTTAAACTTCCTATGTGTGCTTTAATTAATTTATTAACATGCTATTACCCAATTAGTAATGTAATGGCTGCTTCATTGTTTTATGTTTTCGTAGTTCTAAATTTGAATGAAAAAGATGCTGCACTGACTATTATGATTATTAAAGCAATGTGAAAGTACCTTGAGTTTTGCTTCAAGGCACATCAGCCAATTTAATTCAAAACAGCTTTAAATTATTAAAGTTGGGACTGTTCAGCCTGGAAAAGAAAAAGTTGTGGGGAGACACCACAGGCCCATCCAGGGTCTGAAGAGGCTGCGAGGAAGCTGGAGAGGGACCCTGCAACATAAACTAGAGTGATAGAACAAGGGGGAACGGGTTCAGACCGACACAGGGGAAATTTAGATTGGATAATGGGAAGGAATCATTCCCTGTGAGAGTGGGGAGAGGCTGGGATGGAATTCTCAGAGCAGCTGTGGCTGCCTCTGGATCCCTGGAAGTGTCCAAGGCCAGGTTAGACTTTGGGGCTTGGAGCAGCCTGGGATGGTGGAAGGTGTCCCTGCCCATGGCAGGGAGTGAAACAGAATGGGATTTAAGGGTCCTCCCTGTAGCCCTGGTTCGTGCCAGAGATGTTTGGTTTTCTGAAATTCCTTTCCCAGGGAATTTTCTGTAAACAAGAGACGTGTTTTGGTAACGGCAAAATTGTTTCCATATTTTCTCTAGGAGGGACTTTCTTTGTGCTGTCCCTCTGGTCTGACCAACGTGATTGATTGAAGAGGTTTGTCTTTGTGTCACCAATCGAATTGGTCTGTGTAGAATAGTATAAAAGGGGAAAGGCTACTCAAGAATAAAGGAGTCGTTTTCAGCCTTCTGAAGTCAGAGTCTTTGTGTCCTTGTGGTGTAAAACAGCAAAACAGCGTCACCTCCCAACCCAAACCATTCCATGATTTTATGATTCTATCCCTAAACATTTCAGCAGGTGGTGCATGATATCTCTCAGCTCTTGAGTAGCCCATTTTAGGTGTGTACAGTACCTGGACAAACAACTTATATCGGAAAAAAATTGATGGACTTTTCATTCCCCACTTCCTTATAATTCATTTCCTTGTTGGACCTGTTTTTATTCAACTGAGCACTTTGTTTCCCAGGGGTTGGTGCAAAGGTGGCAGTGTGGGATAAAATATTTTCTGTTCAACCAGAACCTGTTTCATCTCAAATGTAGGGGTTCTAAGGGCTGCTCTCCAGCTTTTCCTTGACCTGGAAAATAAAACATTGTCCTTGCTATCTGAGTTATTTGTTTAACAATTCTGACTTTAGTCTTGGTTTGGTATAGACCCAGCCTGGCCTGCAATATTGTAATCATAGAATCACAGAATCCTGGACTGGTTTGGATTGGAAGGGACCCTAAAGCCCATCCAGTCCCACCCCTGTGCCATGGGCAGGGACACCTTCCACCGTCCCAGGCTGCTCCAAGGCCTGTCCAACCTGGCTTTGACACTGCCAGGGATCCAGGGGCAGCCACAGCTGCTCTGGGCATTAATGGTGAGTTTAAACCCAAACTAACAGATGGGGTTGGTTTTGTTGTGGGTGTTTTCAAATGTGGGGTTTTCTGAGGGTGCTCCAGCTGATCTGTGAATTTAAAAATAGCATTTTAGTCTTGGTCATTTTTCTGCACAATCCTCTCTCTTCCCATGCGACTTCTATGCCATCCTAAAGCCTCTTAAAAATTCAAGCAGGTGTCAAATATATCTTCTTCTCTCTTTCTTTCTGCCTATTTTGAGCTCATCTCCCTCATTACACTTTTAAGAGTTTAATTTTTCAAAGAGTCCTGAATGGAATTGGGTGATGACAAAGGACCTGGCAAGTGGGACGGGGATAGGGACAGGGACAAAAGCCACGGGCAGGAGTGGAGTGAGGAGCTTCCCAGCCCCAATTTGGGAGGCCAAGAGCATCCACCCTCACTTTTTAATGTGCCTATCCTTGACATGTCTGTACCTTAAATTACTTTGGTGTGGAAAAGGCTATAAGAGTCTCTGGATTTGAGAAATCTGATGGAAATGACTGGTGAGGGGGGGTGGACACAGCTTGGGCTGTGGTGGCAGGTGACCATGGGGCTGCAGGGGGATCAATAAACTCCCTTTCCTCCATCCCTGACTTCTCCTCCTCCTCCTGGCTCACCCCTTTTCCCTCTGAGTTTCCCCTCAGCGTCACCAAAGCTCTCAGAGCTCCCTTCCAGCTCTCAGCAGGATGATTTCTGACAGCTCTGCCAAAACTCGGCCGAGCGTGGACTTGTCTCCTTCCTATTCCCACGCTAAATTTCAAGTCCCCTCTTGCAGAACACAGAGCTTTCCAAAGGAAAGGCTGCCAGGACGAGATGTACATGGAAAGAAAAAAAGGGTGTCTGGCTTTTCACAGAGCTCATTAAGGTTTTTTGTCATGCAGGGAAACATTCCAAGGGGAGGGGAAAGCCTGGTGTGCACACATCCATGTGTGGTACATTTGTGGTTGGTTGAGCAGCCAAGGTCACTGGAAGTGTGGGAGTTGGGAATGGCAGCTCTGGAGTTGCCACCGGAGGCTGGATTGACAGAGATGAAAGCTGGCATCAGTTTTGGGGTGACCTGATTGTGACCTTCCAAGATCTGAAGGAGCTACAGGAAAGATGGAGACTCTTTCCAAGGGATGGAGTGCCAGGAAAAGGGGGAATGGCTTCCCACCGCCAGAGGGCAGGGCTGGATGGGATACTGGGAAGGAATTCTTCTCTGGGAGGGTGGGGAGGCCCTGTGAGATTCCCAGAGCAGATGTGGCTGCCCCTGGATCCCTGGCAGAGTCCAAGGGCAGCCTGGGGTAGTGAAAGATGACCCTGCCTATGGCACAGGGGGTGGAATTTTGCATCTTTGAGATTCCTTCCAATTCAAACAATTCCATGATTCTACAATTCTATCTCCATGTTAAACATTTGAATTCACTTTGAAATAATGGGGAATTGTTCCCCCACCCATCCACACTTTTACAATGTGGCTGTCCCTGAAATGTCTGTACCTTAGGTTCCTTTTGCAGTGTGTATTTGTGGATCACAGCCATTCCAGCTCCTGATGATGCTCCAATTCCTTTTGCTGTTTTCCTATTTCCAGGCATTTGCTCTGTTTCACTGTGTGATGGCTGAAATCCCTGATTCAAGGGACTATTTATAGAAACACAGTCAAGTATTTGTGAGCTTCCTTTATCAAGTGTTTACTGTCAGCCTCTAAGCTGATAAGGGGGCTGGAGCACTTTCCTTATGCTCCAGGATGGGAGAGTTGGGGCTGGAGAAGAGAAGGTTGAGTGGAGACCTCACAGCTCCTTCAAGGGCCTTAAGGGGTGCCAAGACAGCTGGAGAGGGACCCTGCATCAATAACTGGAGTGACAGGACAAGGGGAATGGGTTCAGACTGATAGAGGGGAAATATAGGTGAAATATAAAGAAGGAATTGTTCCCTATGAGGGTGGGCAGGACCTGGCACAGGGTGCCCAGAGCAGCTGTGGCTGCCCCTGGATCTCTGGAAGTGTCCAAGGCCAGGTTGGAGCATCCTGGGACAGTGGCAAGTGTCCCTGCCCATGGCAGGGTGGCACTGGATGAGCTTTAAGGTCCCATCCAAACCATTCTGGGATCCTGATTCCTTTCCTCCAGGATCTATCCTAAAGCTGTATCTCACAGAAAGGAGGTTGCTATAGGAATGTTTATGTTGCTTGGTGAAGTTCGATCTAAAGGGACCATGAGCTGTGAACATTCTTCTCATTCTGAAGGTTCCTTCTCCTCCAATACCCTTCCCAGTGAGATGTTGTTGTGCTGAACCTTCAGATCTCCCTGCTGGCTTTCTAATTGCTCTGTTTCCGATGTGATTTCTCATTTCAGGCCCGTGTGAATCCCATCAGTGTCACTCCACCCATCCAAGCCATAGATCAGGACCGAAACATCCAGCCTCCTTCTGAGCGACCCGGCATCCTCTATTCCATCCTAGTTGGTTGGTGTCTGCTACTTTTCCTATCCCTCCCAATCAGGCCCTCTGGGCACGACCAGCCAGGAAAAGATTGCCTGGGAGAGTGGAACCCTGATAAAAATTCCTCTTGTGGTCAGTGGGATGTTTGGAATTGTTCTTCTACCTGTTGGTGTTGCCACGTGGGAGTTCATTCCATACAGTTATTTATTAATGTTAATTCAGATTAAACCCACAATTGTTGACTGGTTTAGTGAATGGAACAGCACAGTGAGGGAAAGGAGAGCTCTGCTGGGATGTGTTTTCCACTGACAGACACAAAAAAGAGGCTAAAAAAGGGGCAATTAGAGCAGATTTCATCCCCAAAATCATATGGCACAGGGCAACTCCAGGGATCTTTCCTCATCCACCTCCAATCTGGCTGCCTGTGACCTTTCCTTTGTAATTTAAAGGTTGTTTAGTTGTTTACACTGCTCTCAGTTCTTTTTCCTTGGGTTTGGCATTTGTTTCTGGGCTTGTAGGGTGGGACCATGGAAGGGCCTGAGGGTGGTTGGCTGGTTGTTCCCAAAACCCACACGTGGACTTTTCTGTGGGATTTGGAAATGGGGAATTTTATGGAATCACATCTCTTCCCTATGTTGAACTCCACAGTTTTCCCAGCTGAGGAGAGGTGGAAATGAGGATTTTGAGGAACACGTTGTGCTCCTTCAAGTCTGCAAATAGACTTATTTATAAATGATGTAAATTGATTTATTCCTGAGTTCTGCAGGGGTAGCTCCACCCCAGGGCCACATTCAGGCCAACTTCTTAAGGTCTTTTGCATAATTTACGAAGTTCTCCAGGAGTAAAATTATTGAAGTTTGTGTGTCACTAACCCGGGATGTTGGGAATATGGGAGTGGCTGTTCTGGCCTCCAAGAAATAATTCAGAAATTATGTGTGGTGCAGCAATTTGGGTTGGTTTGGGGACCTTTTTTTTTTTTTTTTTTTTTTTTTTTNTTTTTCCTCCTTCTTTTCTTTTTCCTTCTTTCCTTTTTCTTCTTTCTTTTGTCCTTCTTCTTTCTTTACTTTCTTTCTCCCTTCCTCCTCTATTCCTTCTTTTTTGCTTTCATTTCTTTTCCATCTATTTTTCATCTCTTTCCCTTCATTCTTTCTTCTATTTTTTCCTTTCTTTATTCCCCTTCTTCTCCCCTTATATTTTTCCTTCTTTTCCTCTTCCTCCCTAACCTTTTTGCTCTTATTTCTTCCTTTTTTTATTCTTTTATTCTTTCTTATTTTTTCCTAGTTTCTATTTTCCTTATTTTTAACATCATTTGCCCCTAATCTTTTCCTTTTTACTTCTTTTTCTTTTGTTCATTTTCCTTTCCTTCTCTATTCCTTCTACTTTTGCCTTATTTTTTCCTTTTATATTATTTTCTTATTCCTATTTTCCTTCTCTTTTCTTTTTTTCCTTCTTTTCCCCCTATATTTTTCTTTTTATTTTTTCCTTTTTTCTTCTTTTCTCCTTCTTTCCCCTTCCCTTATATTTTCCTTTTTCATTTTTTTCTTCCTTTTTTCTTCTTTCTTAGTTTTTCTGTCCTTTTTCCTAATTTGTTTTTTCCTTCTTTTTGTCTACTTTTTGCTTTCTTTCTTTTAAAATTCATTTTCCCTCCTTTTTTTTTTGTTGTTGTTGTTTGCCTCTTTTTAACTTCCTTTTTACTCTTCTCTTCACTCCCTTATTTTTTTTTCCCTCTTTTCTGGTTTTCTCTTTTTATTTTCCTTATTTTCCCTCCCCTGTGCTCTTCCAAAGGATTTCTTTTTTTTTGGATTTTAAGTCTGCCTTCATCTCTCCCAGGATTTGCTATTTCTGTTTTAGCCTCAGAAAATATTAAGTAGTTTCACAGGAAATGGACTTTGCAGATATTTCTCATTATGTGGATTTTCTTCTCCTTTTTCTTTAGATCTCAAACCTCCTCCTTGATATCTCTGGGAATGTTTTTTTTCAGACACTGGGAGGTTTGATCTGTGCCCATGGAACTAGGGAATAAGTTGCTTATGAGAATGATTTTAACTTTTATTTAATTTGACCCATTTTTATTTGGTTCTTCTTTTCCCTTCTTTCTTTGCCCACCTGAGCAAGGCAAATACTCCGGGCACTGTGGATATTTGATGTAGTATTTAACATTTGGGAACAGGATATTTGGAATTTTTTATATATTTTTTTTTGTAATACACTAATTTTTTCCAATCCTTGGCTTTTGGAAATGTTTATTTCTTTGGGTCCTTGCAATACACCCACATTCCCTGGACTTGTCCAGGTGTGAAGAAAAGCCCTTCCCTTTATTTTTATTAGCAACGTTCTTGATATAGCAAGTTATTGATTCTACCAGTAAATCTTATCATTTTGATTAGATAATTTTATTATTTTTAATAGCAAAAGGTATTATTTTAAAATAGTAAATTACTAGTTAGATATTCTTTTTAGGAGTAATTTGAAGCTTTTATTTTCTCTGGAGCCAATCCTTGAGAAAAGCCAAATCTTCCTTTCAATCATCAGTTTTTTGCCCTTGGAACTGGCTCTGTGGTTTCTGCTGCCAGTTTTGGACACCTTTGGTTGGTATTTTAAAGAAAGAGACAAAAATGCACAAGAGCTTTTGGTGAAGAGAGGATCCTCTCCAGTCCTGTGTCCATTTCAAACCCCAGGTCCCACAAAACCCCTCCTCTGGCTCTGGGAAAGGCAAATTGAGGGGTCCTCTCCTTCTCCCCAACATTTTGCTCCATCAACCTCCCTAAATACATGGAATTTCTGGAGCCAGGAGACTCAGAGCTCATCCCTGGATTTCAGAGCAGGCAGAGGTGGACTGAGGGCTGCTGTGCCCTGTCAAAATGGAAATTGTTTTGTATATGCAGAAGCAGATATCCCTGTTCCTGGAAAAGCTGGCCCCCAGAGATTGGGAATCCAGGAATCTGAGCTCTTCCTGAGGTGGGCAGGAGCTGAGCAGGCATCCCCAGTCAGGATTTGGGTATCCACCTGTGTCATCCCTTAATTTTTGCTTTTCTATCATCCACCTTGCTGCCTTTTCCTCCTTTACCTGCTGAGGTTGGTTAGGTTGTTAGTGAAGTTTTTCAGGTTGGTTTTTTTCCCCTTTTTTTTTGCCTGGATTCTTTCCTGAAATCCTTACACAATATTAGCCTCATCTTCCCTTCTCTAAATCCTTTTGGGACTCTTACCCTCCTCCCCTACGTATTTGTTCTCCTTTAGGGCATCTCTTGTTTTCTCCTTTCTCTGAGTTTTTGCATTTTGTCCCTTATTTTGTGACAGTTTTTAGCTTCAGCAACAGCCTTGGTGGTTTTGAGCCTCTAAAATCAGCAATCTGTTACCTGCCTAAAGTTTGGAGCTCCTGCTGGGTGACTTGTGGTGCTCTTCAAAAGTTAGATTAATTAATTAGAACTTGACACTAAAAGGCAAGGCAAGGGGATACAGGACCTGGAGCTTGAAGCTCTGCATTTGTGCTGGTGGTATAAGAGAAAAAATAATCCATGCTGGTTCTTTTGCTGCATTTTGGGTCCATAAAATAGGTATAGGTTAAGAGAGTCACAGAAAAAAACCCCATATATAATGTATATAAATATATGTGTAATTTATTTATCTAGCAAAGGGTTGTCATTGGAGGATTGTAAATTAAATTATTGGAGTAATTTATCTCCTGGCTTTCTGAAAGCACCTTCTAACCATTGCACTTGTAAGGGGAACAAAATTTTTCCTAGAAGAAAACTTTTCCTATAAAATAACCTATCTGTTGTTATCATATTGTTATTAATTGTGTTCTTACTTAGATAAATTATTTCGATGTTACTAATAATGTTCTTGTTGTTATCAAGTACTTAGGGAGTCTATCAGTTGAGAGGAATCTTCGTGGGTTTGGAGAGTAAGGAAATAATAATATTAAACACATAACTTTATAGCATCCTTAAGCTCCATATACACATAAGGCAATATTTTATCCTTCCAATAACAGAATGAGGCTTTGTTCCTTTGATGATTAATGACTAAAATAAACACATCGCTGAACTAAACCTTTCAGAGTTGTTCAAACCTGGATGTCTTTTTTGCAGGTACCCCTGAGGATTATCCCCAGTATTTCCATATGAATCTCACAACGGCTGAACTGTCGCTCCTCAAGCCAATAAATAGGGATTTACACCAGAAGTTTGACTTGGTTATCAAGGTAATTTGGGTTGAATTTTTTTCAGTGTTTTTATATTCTCTGGAAAACAAAAAGCTCTGGAGGAAACATGGGGTGAACCCACTTGTCTCTTCTTCACCCTTCCTTTTGAGCCTGTCAGGCATGATTTAGCACCTTCAGGGGGAAGAAGGGTGTGAAGCATTTGTGGAAAGGGAATGAACCCTGGCAGAGTTCTAACATTTCATGTGACATTGTGTGAACAAACTCAGCATCACTTTTCCCCTCGCTTTTTATGACCCTCGTTGTCCTGAGAATGCATCTGGTTTCTATTTCACGTGTTCAGTTCACAGCCCATTCTACAGAGAGATCTATAGGGATAGAGATAATTGTGTGAGTGGGGAATGTTCACGAAATCCCAGCTCTGATCAGGTTGGGGTAGCAGCACATAATTCATGTTTGAGTAGTGAATATTCACAGGATCCCAGGCTGGCTGAGGCTGAAGGAGCCCAGCGGGCACCTGGTGGCCCCTCCGTGCTCCAGCAGGGCCATCCCAGAGCACAGGGCACAGCATTGTGTGCACACAGCTCTGCACCAGCCCCAGGGAGGAGCCCCCCCAGGCCGTGTGGACACTGTGCTCAGGGCTGGGCACTGCCCAGGGAAGAAGAAGTTGTGCCTCCTGTGCAGGGGGAATTGCTGGGCTCAGGCCCTGCCCGTGGCTCTGGGGCCATTGCTGGGCCCCCTGGGCAGAGCCTGGGCCCTGCTGGGAGCCCTCCCTGCACACAGGGACACCCAGGCCTGAGGGCCCCTCTCAGCTGGGGCTCCTCTCCAGCCTCAACAGCCCCGGCTCCCTCAGCCTTTCCTGGGCACCCACATGCTCCAGGCCCTTCCTCAGCTCCACCAGCTCCCTGGCCCTGCTGTGCTCAGCATCCAGAGCTGGACACAGCACTCCACAGGTGCCTCCAGGCCTGCCCACAGGGCCGCCATCCCTCCCTGCCCTGCTGCCAATGCTCTTCCTGCTGCCCATCCAGCTCCTCTTGCTGGGAAAAGCCATCAAGCACAGCTCATCCCTAGATGTGTCCAAGGCCAGGTTGAACACTGGGGCTTGGAGCAGCCTGGGACAGTGGAAGGTGTCCCTGCCCATGGCAGGGGGTGGTACTGGAGGGGCTTTAGGGTCCCTTCCAACCCAAACCATTCCATGACTCTAAATATCCTAAGGAGTTACAGGTTAAATACCTGTAGCCCTTTATTACCAAACTTTGGCTGCACAATTAGTCTATTAAATAATCAATTGATTGGTGTGGGTGAGTATTTTCTGTGCCTAAATAGAAACTTGGGTCATTAATGGCCATGCTTTTAGGGTTTAGGAGGTTCCTGTTGCTGTGGGAAATGTGCAGTCAGGGAAAATAAGAAAACAGTAAGGAAAAGCATCCGTCTGTAAGAATGAAAATGTGCCAACTGCTAAAGCAATAAAAGTTTTAATGCCGTATCCATCAGGGACCATTGGAATAAGGCTCAGGCTTGTACCAAATCAGACCTTCAGCTTCTTGTGTTGCACATTTCTCAACTCTCGCAGTTGTAGGATCTGATTCTGTTTTATCTGGGTGGGTGCAACATGTGATGTTTCCCTTCAAACAGAAAATCTGCTATTTTTGCAGCATGTGCTCAGTTTAATCTTTAAAATATTCCCTCTGATATGAGAAGATCAATTTTTTTTTTCTCTCCTGTTACGATATTATGGAAAACTGTGAAATGGAAAAGGTGGTTAAGTCAATACAGGAATATTTGAATGCAGGAAGGAAGGTGGACAGGAAATGGGGGCACTCACCTGCATTGCTGATAAATGTTGAATTCTCAAATAGGGAGACAATGAAAAAAACCAAAGATCCTAATAAGAAATGCTGGATTTCAGCCTTAATCTACTTCTGAGATATATTAGATGATAAGCAAGGAAAAAACCAATTTTGCCATCCTCCAAAAGCTCTTGGCGCTTCTACTCCCTACCAAGAAACATGGGCATTATTACAGCATCCTTATAAAAAATGTGGGTTTTTGAGGGGTTCCCTTTGAAATTTCCTTGTGGCAACAGCAAGGCTGCCACAATATGTGGGTTAAACCTTTAAACTGAAAAGGCTTAATTAAAATTATAGTGACATGACCACTGCACTGTAGAAATGAGATTATGCTCTTGTTACCAGCTCTAAAAAGCGTCAGACAGGTTTTATTTATTTTTTTAAAGCATGAAGCAAATGGGAGAATTAATCAAATTGATGCACTTTGCTCCTTTCCTATCCGAGCAGGGGTTATTTATCAGTCAGACAGAATCTAAGGTGGCACTTCCATTAGGATCCTTTTGCAACAAGAATGGGCTATGGGAGGCTGGAAGTGCTGGCACAGGCAGGGAAGTGCTCATGGTTGGTGTAGGAGAAGGGGATTCAGGTGACCTCACCTCTGATAAGTAACAGCTGTGTTAATTAACCAATACAGCCTCACCCCTAATGAGTCACAGCTGTATCCAATAAGGATGAGTGAAATAAAAGAGGAGCTGAGCGGGCAAGGGGAGGATCATCATGGAGGAAGAACTATAGGGAGCAAGAAGCAGAAAAATCATGAAGCAGGATCCTGGGGAGAGAGAGTCACTGCTGTGAGGTCAGTCTGGGTCTGCAGTTAGAGCCTATTGTTGGAACCTGCAGCCACAGTCTGGGTGGGTAAAAGCTGCAGTCACAGACTGCACACTGGACCCTGCAGTCACAGACTGCACACTGGACCCTGCAGTCACAGACTGCACACTGAACCCTGCAGTCAGAGCTCAGCAGGAAATAACCAGCAGTCAGAGGTGGCAAGGGAAACCTACTGACTCTGTAGCCAGAGTCAGTGAATGGCTGGAGTCAGGATGGCTGAGCTGTGAAGAGGAATAAACCGGGACCCTTTTTATGCTGTGTTTAACAAGAAGTCTGTGTCTCTGCTCATTTCTACCCTCTAATAAGAGGGTTGCTGCAACAGATGGAATTCCTGTACTTGGGAGAATTTATCACATCTGGGGGAGAGCTGATTTTGATAAACTTGCTCATGCTGGGGTGATTCAGTTCACAGGGACTCACTTTTTGTAGTACGCAGAGGATGAGGGGTTGCAGGAGTTTCTCCTCAATTTTTGCAGTGGGTTGATATCCAGTAATTAAGGAAAAATCATGACATTTGTCCATGCAGAGCTGCCATAAAACCTTCAGGACTTGCAACAGCAACAAAAACCTGGCAGTGTTTTGGTGCTAATGGAGGGCAGAGAATCCCAGAGAGGTTTGGGTTGGAAGAGACCTTGAAGCTCTTTCAGTGTCACCTCCTGCCATGGGCAGGGACACTTTCACTATCCCAGGTTGCTCTAAGGCCTGTCCAACCTGGCCTTGGACACTTCCAGGGATCCAGGAAGCCACAGCTTCTCTGGGGAGCTGTGTCAGAATTTCCCCACTCTCACTGACCTTTTCCATTTCTGCTTGTACCACTCTGGTCTATGTTACTTTCCCAGGACTGCGTCAAATTTTCTCCCTTTTAAAGAAAATGCATCTTTGCCATATTTAAAATTAGGGAAAGCATTTTATTTGTCCTGCAAAAATTGATTTTCTATTACTAATGGCATTGTATTAATGACTAAAAATGCTTTGATTTTTAGAACATCGAGTGGAGAAATAGAGGAGGGTTTTGGTGCTCTTGTGTGGGCACCTGTCTACTAGTGAAATTAAATTGATCACTTTAGAGTAGTTTAGATAGTTAAATTAATAGCTAAATCGATTTAGTTAATTAAATTGATAGTTCTAGAGTGGGTTTTTGTCTAGTCTGGCTAGTCAATTCATAAACTACTGTCTGTTGTATTTGATTGTATTTGGGAAATTAGGGAGGATTTATGTGACTTTGGCATCTCATTAAAACTCCAATTAACTAATTAAAAAAAAAAGAGGGGAAGAGGGAAAAGGTAAGACAAGATTCTTAGCTTCAAATAACATTTGTAGCCTGACTTATTAATAAAACTTTTCCTTGAATCTAAGAATTTTATGGCTTATAAGGAATACACTCTCAAACCTGGGTTAGAGGAAGGTGTGGTGAAACTGGATAACCTTTAAGGCCCTTCCAACTTAAACCATCCTGGAATTCTCTGAAAAAGAATTGGTTTGTGTCCCTTGGGTGGTTTTGGTGCATTTCCCACAGAAATGGTGACAGAAACGGGCTTCAACACCATGCCAGGGCAACACAGAGGATTTTGAAGAATATCCTTGCATAGCATCTTCTGTATCCCTTGGATCTATCCCTGTGATGCCAGGAGGGCTTTCAGCCAGGCTGTCATTAACCCAGTAACAGACAATTCCTTGGAAACAGCTCTACAGTGGGATTGTGTTTCCCTGTTGTTCAGGGGGTGGCAGAATGTCAGAGTGGAACAGAGTGTCTGCAATTCCAGTGTTAGAGGGAAATTGGTTTGGGATCTCATTGTGCAGGAGGTGGTGGAGAAAGTTTCTGCTGTAATATCTACTCTGTCTACTCCAGAATTTCTCCTGCTGGAATTTTTGAACTGAGTGAGACTTCCAGCCAAACTGGACAGCACAGGCACCTCCAATCTCTGCTCCTGGCAGGGACAGGACCCAGGGAATGGCTGGAGCAGTGCTTGACTACCAGGGGAGGTTTCGGTTGGATCTCAGGGAAAGGTTCTTCCCCCAGAGGGTGCTGGCACTGCCCAGGCTCCCCAGGGAATGGGCACGGCCCCGAGGCTGCCAGAGCTCCAGGAGGGCTTGGACACCACTCCCAGAGATGCACAGGATGGGATTGTTGAGGTGTTTGTGCAGGGACAGAAGCTGGATCCACGATTCTTGTGGGTCTTTGCAGCTCAGGAGATTTTGTAGCTCTCTGATTCTTTTCTTGTGGAGCTGTTTTGGATCAGAGATGCCCCCAGCAGTCCCAATGTAGTTAAACTCTTCCCAATGTCCATGATTCTCCTGAGATGGATTTCTGCAGAAACAACAGGAAGTGATGTTCTCCCCACCCTGGAGGTTGTTTGGTTTCTCTTATCCCATTGGGAGCCTCACTGATCCCTCCTGTCTGTTGCTCTTGGAGCTGTCAAAAAATTCCTGCAGTACAGGGAAAAAAGGGATCGCTTCAGAAACAGCCTCAGGATACAACTGTGGACAAACTTCGAAAGGCAGGAAATTCGGATATTTATGTACCATGTTTGGTGTGATTGCACAGGGGCTGTTTCCTGTTCCAAGTGGAAATGCAAGGAGACTGGGAGAAGATGTTTGCCAGCCACTGGCAAGGGCAAAAAATTATCAGGTTTAAAACACAGGGAGGTTGTGGAGGGGAGCTCTAGGCTGGAGAATCTTGGGAATGATCTCAGTGGTTGAATTCCTGAACTAATAGCTAATTCTGACCCTGAGGTATTACACAATCATGAGATATATATATATATATATGTGTGTGAAATATTCTGGTTGTAAAGGATATAATCACAGAATCATTTAGGTTGGAAAAACTCTCTGAAATCATCAATTCCAACCATTAACCCAGCCAAGCCCACCACTACTCCATGTCCCCATATCTTCCTAACACTTCCTGGGATGGAACTTCCAGGGATTGACTGTAGAATTGCAGAAGGACTTTGCAAGACCAAGTGAGTCACTGATAAAATTAGGCATGGCTTAAAAATAAAGTGAAATGTGTCAGAAAGAATTGCCCTAAACTTTTATATAAAATAATGGGTTCTGGCCTGACTTGGGAAATGAGATCTTGGTGTTGGAACNATATATATATATATATATATAGGAAATGGAGCATTAGAAATCATTAGTGAAAATAGAGAAAGGAACAGGGAGAAAAGCTCTGCAGCTCTGAACAGATCCAGGTGTCCTGAGCACAGTGTCCCAAAAAGGACAGAGCAGGACAGAGGCTCCTCCAGGTGAGGAAGGAAGGAAGAAGCTGGGACAGACACCTGTAAGGTGCAATGACAGAGTTCTGGGGGTGAACAGGAAGCAGCAGTTCAGCCTCTCCTGCAGTGCCAGGGTGAGGAGTTTCCAGCTGAGACAAGGAGGTGGCAGGGTTGAAACAGACAAAATGGGCTCTTCTCTAGAAGAGAAAGGTTGGGTGGTGACTTCACAGCTCCTTCCAGGGTCTGAAGGATACAGGGAAGCTGGAGAGGGACCCTGCAACAGGAACAGGAGAGACAGGACACAAGGAATGGGTTCAGACTGACAGAGTCAAATCAGTATGGGATATTGGGAAGGAATTGTTCCCTGTGAGGGTGGGCAGACCCTGGCTGCCCCTGGATCCCTGGCAGTGTCCAAGGCCAGGTTGGATGGGGCTTGGGGCACTCTGGGACAGTGGAAGGTGTCCCTGCCCATGGCAGGGGGTGGAATGAGATGATTTTCAAAGCCTCTTCCCACCCAAACTGTGGTTTCTTCTAAGACTTGAATTTGACAGGCAGTGCTGTGGGGCTGAATGCTGACCTGGGCTCAAGGGGAGGCTGGGCTGGCTCATGGAAGAGTAGTTTAATGATAAAAAGAGAAATCCAGGGAGATTGATCTAAGCTGATTTTCTTCTCTGGGGTCCTGTCTTTGGCTGCAGCTTCAAGCATCATTTTGGAATTTTTCTTCTTACCATATTCACCAGGGAAGGTTCAGATTAGACATCAGAAAAAATTCCTCTCTCCCTGAAAGAGTGGTCAGGCTTTGGAATAAGTTGTCCAGGGCAGCGTTGGAGTCATCCTCTCTGGAAATGTTCAGGAGGCATCAGGAGGTGGCCCTTGGGGACACGGTTTGGGGGTTTTGCTGGTGGTGCTGGGGTGACATTTGGAGTTGATGACCTTGAAGGTGATCACCAACCTTGGTGGTTCTGTGTCTGTTTTAGTCTGAATTTCAGACAGCACAATTCCAGCAGGCAATGAGATGTCCATCAGTTGAGGCTCACTGGGCTGGAAGTTCTTGGATTAGAGAAATGCTCTATGGGTTTAAGACTTAAAAAGTGCTGAATTATCTGTTATTATTGTTTTCATCCCTTCAGAAACTTCAAATCTGAAAGGTTGAGTTGATTTTTGCAAGAATTTCCAGCTTCAGCTCTTCCCAGCCTGTTCTGATCTCTTGGCTCCATCATCTAGTGACCGTTGTTACCTTTGTTTGGGTAGCTCCAAATTTCCCCCCTTGCCATGTCTTAATTTTCTTGCATTTCAGAGGATATATGTGCTTATTCTTTGCTCCTATAGTTTTTGGGGTCTGTACTCGGGGCGACAGATTAGGAAAAGAATGGAAGAGGTTCATTTTCATTAAAGAGTTGGTCCATCCTCTTCCTGTCAAGGCTGAAATTTTCCAAATGATTCCTTTGGTTGTGCATCTCCTGTAGGTACCGAGGACAATAAGTGGTTTTTTTTAAATTAGGTTTTCAAAGGTTCAGCCCTTAGGTGAACTCAGAATTCAATTAATTCTCTTTCAGACAGCCTTTTTTTCTCTCTTGTGTTTAATACAGTGATGGGATTTGATGTAGAATTAAAAATCTGAGTGCAGGGACAGGGTTTGTCTTTGTCATGAAGGAATAAAAAGGTCCAGAAAACCCAAACTTTTCTTTAAATCATTAAAATATTTCTTCAGCCGAGTAAGATTGACCCTAAATTTTGTCAGAACTCTCGGAGCAATTAAGTCACTAAAATCAATAATTGGGATGTCCTGTAATGCTGTTATTGACAGAAATTTCCTTTCTGCAATAAGAAACAATCTTTTTTTCCATGTAGAATTTAACATTCAGTACTTAAAACTTGGGCTAATGCCTTCATATAGGGTGGGTTTTTTTAAGGGAAGAAGAAAGAGTTGTAATATTTGGAAAAGAATCTCTAATTACTGTTCACTGCCCTGCAGCATCATTTGTCTTGCTGGTCCTGAAGTCACCCTTTACCCGTGGAGCTGAAATGGATGTTTTGGAGTTTGGGTGGTGTTTTTAAGCCCAGTGTCCAGGCACATTTTGTGCTGATTTAATTTCCCTGCCCCAGTGACAGCAAAGTCACTGTCAGAAGAGTCACATTTCTTCTGTGTTCTAAAGATATTCTGTATTCGTTGTCCTTAAGCCAAGTTTTCATCCAGTTCAGTGCTTCTTTCCATGTGATGTACATGTCGACCTTGGGAATTATTCCCCAATCCTAAAGTTTAGCCTAAATCTGGATAAATGCTGTCCCTCTTTTCACCCTGCCCTCCCCATCCTTTGTCGCCCTGCCCTTCCTTCCCTCTCTCCCTGCTCCTGATTTTAATCACATCCATTTAAATAATAGGTCACAGAACCCCGGGATGGTTTGGCGTGGAAGGGACATTAAAGTCCATCTGGTTCCACCCCCTGCCACCTGATTTTGCTTTCCTTAAGTCTGAGATCTTCTTTGAGCTCAGTTTGCAGCTCCCCCTGCTACTCTTCCATGTGGATTTGTGCGTAGTCCCTCACTAGGGGAATAAATCCTGACATCCAAATTTTTTTAGGATGTGTGAAGTTCACATTTATCTCCAGGCACCACTCTCCCCTCAGCTCCGCTTGCACATCTTCCTGTTGGGATTGGAGGGGAGAGAGAACTTTTTTGGGTTGGTTGTTTGGGATTTTTAATTCTTCTTATTATTTTATTATTTTGGTTTGGGGGTTGGTGTTTTCTTTGTTTTATTTGGGTATTTTGGGGTTTTTTTTGTGTTTTCCTTGCTTCTAGGGAGGAACCTTCCCATTTTTATCAAATCAATGATCTGGCATGAAGATAAACCCCCAATTTGGTGGTTTTTTGGGTTGGGTTTTTTTTAATTTATTCCTAATTAGCCTGTTTTACACTTCAGGTAACTCTAGTCCTGGAGAAAGAGCAGCATGGACGTGTCTTAGATGAAAAAATTCCATTTCCTTGCACCTTAGGACAGATTTTTTGGATGGAGGATTGGTGAAGTGGATTCTGTGATTCCACAGAGAAATGGGAACTCTGAGTTTTATCCCAGGGAACCACATCTTGCTCTCTTTTAGACATTTCTCTAGGACGAGACCTGCTGCTTTGGCAGTGACAGGGGACATTGGGAACTGCCTGGAGAATATTCCAGCTCTGAATAGTGCTGAGGGCCTGGAGCTGGACTCGATATCAGTGGGTCCTTTCCAGCTTGGAATTGCACTCCATGATATCTGTGGGTCCTTTCCAGCTTGGAATTCTCTGCACTTCCATGAGGGAGCCTTTTGCACGGCTCTAATGTCTCATTTTTGGGGGGAGCCGTTTCATCTGCTGCTTTGAAGGAGTGAACTTCCCATTGGTCCTGTTCATTCCCACAGCTCCTCACTGCTTGCATCCCTCCTGGAACTGCTTTCCTGTCATCTCCAGCCACCTCCTGTCAGGATAAAATTATGGACACTGCAGATATGAGCACTCTTCAGCACAGATGATGCAATAAAACAGTTAAATATCTGTCAGAATTAGCACATTTCACATCATTTTGTCTTTTTTTTTTTTTCTTTAGCTGCTCATAACTACTAAGTTGTACCAGAATCTAATCCTGTGCTGCTTTTTTTGTGTCTTGGTAGAAGTGTGAAGGTCACATTCTTGGGATTATTTGAGAGAACCCTCATTATTTGGATACTAAGACATTTTCTTTGAAGGACTGGAATCTGAATGTTTTGTGGCTTAGACACCAGTGGTTTTCTGGGTGAAGAAAATGTAAATTGTTTGCTGCTTGTGCTCCAAAATATGTGTTAGGAAACAAAGAAGCTCCACCTGTGGCCAGCAAGTCCAGTCAAACGTTTAACAGGGCAGTGTGAGGGAAAAGGGTTTGCACTAAGAGCACTCAATGTCTGGAGTAACTCTCATGAGGTATGACTTAATCTCTTAAAAAAAACCAAACAACAAAACCTAATCCAACAAAAAAAAACACCCCCAAACCACCATAAAACAAACACACCAAAAAAACCCCAAAACTTAACACAAAGAAAAACCCCAAGAAATAGGGAACTGGAGCAATAATGGCCAATGTTACAGCTTTTTTATATTTTTAGGGCATTATGAAGGGTCTGTGTTGCTTCTAGGACTGATTTCATGGAACACCTGAAAGCAAATCAATTCCTCACATTGTAATATGAAATTCCTTGTTTCAAAAAAAAAAAAGGCAAAAAGAAGTGGCTGTTTGCAAAGCTTGGGTTTTTTCCTTAAATAGAGGTGTCATTGGAAACAAAAAAAATATGAAATTAATCCATCATTTTGCCTGGTGAACACGAAGGAAAGCTGAAGTCACTTTGAGCGGAGGTGCTCAGTGAGGAAAGACTCCTTTGCTTTGTCATTTTGGGCTCCAGGGTTTCAAATTTGAAGTCCAATTTTGGGAGCAAACAACTCTCTTTGTGTTTGGCCGTGTGAATTTCCCAGCATTTCAGCAAACCTTGCAACACCTTCCTGGGTGAATATTCCTCCTTTTATCCCAGAAGGAGCTCTGGGCTCACATGGACATTAAGCAGGGCCATTATTGTGGTGTTTCAAGCTGTTCAGAAGATCAAGAGCTTCTGTTTGTTTGCGTTTTCCTTTTTTTAAGGATTTTGTTATAGCAAAGAACATTAAGCATTCTTATAAAGTAACTCATGGAGGTATATGGAAACTTTGAGCCACGAAGGGACTGATTTTACTTGGAAAAACAGAAGAAAATTAATGATGAAAAACCGATGTTAGTCCTGTGGGGAGAAGTTCAGGAGAGCCCTGGAGGGGCTGGAGCGTGTCCAGGGCAGGAAAGGGAGCTGGGCAAGGGGCTGGAGCCCCAGGAGAGGCTGAGGGAGCTGGGAAAGGGGCTCAGCCTGGAGAAAAGGAGGCTCAGGGGGGACCTTGTGGCTCTGCACAAGTCCCTGACAGGAGGGGACAGCCAGGGGGGGTCGGGCTCCGCTGCCAGGGAACAGGGACAGGACAAGGGGAAAGGGCCTCAAGCTGTGCCAGGGGAGGCTCAGCTTGGACAGCAGCAGGAATTTGTGCATGGAAAGGGTGCTGAGGCCTTGGCAGGGGCTGCCCAGGGAGGTTTGGAGTGCCCATGGCTGGAGGTGTCCAGGGAAGGGCTGGAGGTGGCACTGAGTACTCTGGGCTGGGGACAAGGTGGGCATTGGGCACAGCTGGGACTCCATGATCCTGGATGTCTTCCCATCCTAAAAGATTCCAGGATTCTCTGATTCCATGATACAACTGCTTATAAAACAGAATCCCAGCAGTGTGTGTTGCTTGGGGAGCAGGCTTTCACTGGGATTTTCTCTCATGCTTTCAGCATTTTTACTTGGGTAAAAATTTCCATCTCAGGACATTTTTGGAGTTTCACCTTCCTGGGTCAGGAGCCAGAGTCCTGCCAGGTAATTTTGGTGATGTTGGTTTTGACACATGTAGTTTATTTTCATTCAGTTGACCATCGACTGGACCGGAGCCCGGAGCATTTTTCCTGTTATTCAAGAGTAATTCAGCTATATTTTAAAAAGAAAAATTCATTTTTTCCTAAAAACTGAGAATGAGTTTTTTATGGATTACTGATGATTATTTTAAGGTGTCATCACCTCCTTTGAAGAAAGTAACAATTTTTATGCTTATATTTATTTTTATTTGAATTAGAAGCTTTTAAAATTTTTTTAATATATAGAAGTTTTTATAATTACCAAACTATTTCTGTTTTGTAAACAAAGACAATTAACATTTTTCAGACCAAGAAAAGGCGTTTAAATATGAAATTTTTAGAAACTTTGATGAAGTCAAAGAGATGTTTCCAGACCAAGATTCCTTGGACTCTTGATTTGAAAAATGAGGAATTACCTGCTTGAAATGGGGGAAATACCAGATCAGAAGTAAAACCTCTGCAAACAGAAAGTCCTGTTAACAACAGTAACTTAAACCCTGTTCTCTCCGTGGTGATCCAGGGTTTGTGTGCATCCAGATTTTTCGGAATACAAATTTTGGCCACAGGAACAAGAAACTCTCTTTCAATGCCTAAGTTCTCTTGCTGCAGTGTCATGTGCAGGACTGTAACTAAATCTGGTTTGCTCTTTATAAACTGGAGACCAAATTACTTTTGTTTCCTAATTCCCTTTGCTTCAATTAATTGTTTGTTGGGAAGTTACAGGAAAAGAAAGCAGGATCATGGGTTTTTATAGGATTAGCACCCTGAAATGGGCAATTAGTGTTTTTAACTTTAGGAAGTTTGAGAATAAGAATAAATCAGGTGAAAAATATAAAGGAATGACTCCTGGTGGGTGCAGAGCTGCCATTGAGATGTGGGGGTTATTCATGCAAGTAAAGAATTTTGCTGGACACACATCCACAACTTCCCTGGCACAGGGTGCCCAGAGCAGCTGTGGCTGCCCCTGGATCCCTGGCAGTGTCCAAGGCCAGGTTGGACTTTGGGGTTTGGAGCAGCCTGGGACAGTGGAAGGTGTCCCTGCCATGGCAGGGGGTGGGATTGGATGGGCTTTAAGGTTTTTTCCAACCCAAAGCAGTCTGGGATTCAAAAACAGGCGAAATCCAAATTAAAATCCCACTCACGTAATGCTGAAGAGGTGAATTTGGGGAGAGAGGAATCAAATGTGTCCACGTGTGTTGTTCCCACATTTTGGGTTTATCTTTCTTGCTGCCGCTGTGGGTTTAGCTGTACAATCAGCATTCCCAGTTTTCTTTCATCCCTCAGAGCTTTTCCCAGTAGTCTCAATCCTGAGAGTTTAAGGAGCTGTGTTTGCACAAGGTTTGGGTTTCTTGTGGCTGTGTAAATGTGACTGTGATGGAACGTGTTCCTGTTTGTGTCTCCTAGCTAATTTTTTGTTGGTATTTCTCTTTTCCACGAGGTTGAGTTCCGTAATACAGGGATCTGAGAAAAAAAAATCAATTTTTTAACTGGATTATGACTCTTAAGTAGAACCATCCCCAGTCGCTGTTCATAACCAGGAACCTTTGACAAATGAGGTGATTTTTTAGGCTGAACAAGACAACGGCCATCCTCTCCCCGCCTTTGCCAATCTCCACATTGAGATCCTGGATGAGAACAACCAGAAGCCTTATTTCACAAGGTCCACCTACGAGGGCTTCATCCTGGAATCCTCCCCGGTGGGAACGACCATCTCGGATAACCGGAACCTGACCTCCCCCCTGCAGGTCGTGGTGCTGGACAACGACGTGGAAGAGGTACAGTCTGCTCTTTTAGAGTGGTTGCAGTTCTATTATTGTCAGAGCCCTTTCTTTTTTTCTTTTTTTTCTTTTTTTTTTTCTTATTTTTATTGAGACCGATCTATTTAGGTCAATAAATACAAAAAAAAATTATCACCCTAATTTCATTAAGACTCTCTGTTTTCATTCTCAGTTCAGCTGGATTTGGAGGTGATTTTTTTTTTCTGGTCTGTGCTTTGCTCAGCTGTCTGGAAGGCTCTGTTCTGTTCGAGGTGGTGAATGCTCAGTGCACAGAGGAATCAAAATGCATTTTGTGACAGGGATGAGCCTGCCCCACACCATGGAAATGGGAGAGGGGAGCTCAGAGAGAAAGGAATTCCTCGTTTGAACCAAAAGGAGGAGTAGGAGCAACAGCAGGAGGCTGAAAGTTCATTGAATTCTTTGCTCTGCCAGATTTTGATGTAACATTACTCAGAGTGGAAGTCAGGCATCTCCAGAGGAATAGTAACCAAGTAGTAACAGTACAACACCTCTAACCTTCCTTCTCTTCTCACCAAGGTCATTATGGATTACTTAGACAATATTTCTTTTCCCTCCGATTTCCATTGTCCCTCCAGTTGTCTCCCTTGATCTTTTTGGTTCCCTCAGCTACAGAAGGAAAGCCAAGGCGCAGGATTAGGTTTTGCAGGAATAGTTATAAGATCTCTTGAATAAAGTTCTTAACCTGAAAGCCTGAAAACAATCTGCTTGTCTAGGCTCCACTTTAGGCAAGTTCATGCTTTTTAAGGAACACAAGAGCCCATAGTCACTAAAACATCACAGCATTAGAGTGATTTGTTGATTTCAATCCCAAATTCCTGCAGAAGATCTCTATCTATTAAAGCTTTACCATCAATTTATCGGCATTGCTGGAAATCAATGGTTGGAAGGCAGATGGAAAATGTGGTTGGATCTGGTTTTTGTGGGAGCTGTGGGTAGAAGGTATGGAATGAGGGCACAGGGTGAGAATCAGCAGGAGTTTTTAAAGATCTGGATTGCTTGGGAAACACTCAGGTTCAGTTCTGTTTAAAGCAAAGCAGGTTCTTGGTTGATCCAATTAATGGGATCTCGGATGCTGCTTTGGATAGGAATAGTCAAGGTGGACAAGGATCAGGTTTATAAATATAACACAGAGTTGGTGGATTCTTCATCCCTGGAAGTGTCCCAGACTGGGCTAGATGGGGTTTGGAGCAACCTGAGATGGTGGAAGGTGGTCAGGGAAACCACCCAGCACTGCTGGCCACAATTCCATTGTGGAAAAATTCTAAGCAATTCCCTTTAACCGAAGAAAATTCCATGTCCTACTTCAGACACTCAAATTTAGTGGCAGTTTTCTCTGCTGCCGCTTTTTTTGGACTCTTTCCCATTTCTGATGGATGATGCTGTTACACTCAAGGGATGCCAGAGAGACTTGGGAATTCATTAAGCTCCAGAGGGTTTTCAGGCTGGAGTTAATAGTGCTGGATTAACCTTTCCCTGGCACCTGCACAGCTCTGCCCAGGAGGTGTCAAAGGCAGATGGGATAATTCAAGGTTCTCCATGTAACTCCATATTAGGTCGTACCCCAGGCAGAAAAATAGGATCATTTGGAAATATTAAATCCTGAATTTGGGCTGATTTTGATTGAATCATGTAGAAAGCACCACATATACTATTTACACACTCAAAAATATTTAATTTAGGGAATTTCTGCATGGAAGAGCAACCTATTCTTTTAATTCCCCAGGCTTATAATAAAATCCTGGGATTCCTGTTCGCACCAGAAATCCTTTCTGTTCCTTATTTGGTCATTACAAGTTCATACCTGAGGTTTTGAGAGGTGCTCTGACATTCTGAGATTCATCACAGGTAGTTTGATCACTGGGCTCCATATTTCATTGTTGTACATCAGCACATTCCCACGAATTCCTCCCAGTATTTGGATCTGGGATAGGGCAGTTCATTAATAAACTTGTTTGCCCACAGTAAAAATTCCAACAGAGTTGTGGCCCAAGTATTTGTCATTTTAATTGCATCACTAATAATGAAAAAAAGTCTGTCCAATCTGCAGCAGATGCTTAATTGGGAGCATGACCATACCTTAAATAATCTGCATCAGAAATTGCTGTAAAAACCAAATGTGTCTTTCTTGAGCTGCTTTGGTCAGCTCCTTAGCCGTTGTTACATATTTCTGTGGCTCAGTACAAACAGAACTGCAATTTCTTCTCCACAGGAGGGATATTCCATGGATATGGCAGTTCAAGGGCCCAAATGCATTTCCTAGTGAGTGTAAGGTTGTTTTACCTCATGTTTTGATTTTCATGGGATGATGAATAGCAAGAGTTTGGTGAAGTTAGTGAAAAACTACTTCAGCCGCACAATACACAATGAGGCAGTGCCAAAAGTGAAATTTTCTTGTTGGAAAAAGTGAATATTTCAGTGTGGCATGAGGAGTTACTGCTAAAAATTTATTTTGAGGCTTTCTTCTTGTTGTGAAGTTCTGCTGTCACTGGGAGAGATAAAGAAATTCCGATGGATTAACATCTGAATGAATAGAGAGGGGCTTTTTCCGAGGGTGTGCAGTGATGCAAGGGGGAATCATCTTCCCAGTGCCAGGGGGCAGGGCTGGATGGGATATTGGGCAGGAATTGTTCCCTGGCAGGGTGGGCAGGCCCTGGCACAGGGTGCCCAGAGCAGCTGTGGCTGCCCCTGGATCCCTGGAAGTGTCCAAGGCCAGGTTGGACATTGGGGCTTGGAGCAGCCTGGGACAGTGGAAGGTGTCCCTGCCCATGGCAGGGGTGGCACTGGATGGGATTTAAGTCCCTTTCCACCCAAACCACTCTGGGATTCTCTGACACACAGAGATCTGCCTGTAGCCAGAGGAGATCAGCCTCCTCCTTGGGTGAAATATTCCATGTTCCTGTTCCTTTGGCATCACCTGGTTCATGTACGGCCCTTTCCAGAGCCATGGCACGACGCAGGTGTAACATGGATGTGAGAGAACCAGTGTTCCAGTTCACGTGCCAGGGATTTGCAGAGTGCTTCTAACCTGCTGTGGTCAGGAGAATTCCCGGGATTCCACCTGGGAGTGCAACAATTACTTAGAGCTCCCATATAAAATAGCCAAACACTAAAATAGCTCTTTGTGGAGCTGGATGGGAGCTCAGGGTGGAATTGTCAGCAGAAGTAATGGTCATTAACTTCTGCAGGTCTCAGTGTCCAGATGGTTCCATTTTACTCCAGTAAATTCATGTATTTAGGAATATATTTAAATTTAAGGATTGCTGATGAGGCACTGAGATAAACCCCCTCTGTGCTGGTGCATCCCAGTTCCTGCTGGTGACCCTGGTTAATCATAATGAATTCTGCCTGCTAATTGAAAAATGAAAATGACTCCATGTCCTCAGGTAAATGCAGGAAGGAAGTGCTCACTTAACTGTGTGTCTGAGGAAAAAAAAAAAGAACAAAACCCACTCTAAATTGAAACCCTGTGGGAATTATAGCGGAGTCCTGCTATAAACCTTGCAGAAATTAATTTATAGATGGGACATTGCAAACAGACCTTTCAGCAGAGCAGCATTGCTGACTGCTGATATAATTAAGTGTTCTGTTTAAATGGCATAAATTAAATTAAGCTGTGTGAGTACCTTAAGACCAGAGCAAACCAAAGATGAGATGAGGAACTTAAACTGTGTGAGCTGAGAGCTCTTTACATAAGACTTCCCAAGCCTCTTTTTTCCTTTCTCTTTGGTTTCAGTGTGTCCTGGTTTGGAAAGACAGGTGTCTGCTAAGGAAGGCAGGAGCCTCCCTNTGAGCCTGGATGGCCCATGGACAGCAGATATCCCCTGCAGGGAGGATGGGTTGTGGGAGAGATAAAGAACACTGCCCCAGCTGGTTTGAACAGCTGGCAATAGAATACACACCTCTGGTTACATCTTGCACTGCAACATAAGACACCGTGGGAGGGAATTAATTTACCCAGTGGTTAGGGTTGGTGATAAAGCTGCACTGAGTATCAATCATGGAATGGGTTGGGACCTTAAAGCCCATCCAGTGCCACCCCTGCTATGGTCAGGCACACCTTCCACTATCCCAGGCTGCTCCAAGCCCATCCAGCCTGGCCTTGGCATTCCTGGGTTATTTCATGCTGTACCAAGAGTTGGAGTCAATGATCTTTGTGGGTCCCTTCCACCTCAGGGCATTCTGTAATTCTCTGGATTTTTTTTCCCAGAGAACTTGTAGAAAATTTGAAAGAATTTTACTTAAGGATGCCTTGGCAGCAATGCTATCAGACAGAGCAAGTAATGTATAAAATAAGTTTTAATTGTTACAGCTACAAGTGCAGGTTATGGGTTTTCAGTAATATATCCAGAGAAGGAAGAATAATAGATTTAAATATTTTTTTTATAACCAGGAGAACTTAAGCATTTTAAATACTAAAGTATTTTTCTCTGGCATTTGCCTGATTGCTTCTCTCACTCCCAGTTTTTGGTTGAAGTTGTTTTGCAGTCACTGGTCCTTCAAGGGGACAGCTCTGCTGCCCCTGGGCAGTCCTGCTGTGACACTCCAACAGTTGCAATAACTCAGGAAATATCCTTCCCAAAATTAAACGGCCCATTACTATCATTATTAAAACAAAAAGAAGGTCAAGGCAAAGACAAAAGGCTGCTTTAGGATTTATAAAGATAGGGGTTAAATTTTTTTGATCTTTACATTTAAGGAAAACCAGGAATATTAACACTGAATTGCTCCTGTAATATCGCGTGTCTTCCTTGATTAATTTAGGGTGAATATCTCATGGTTTCTGTCTCCCCACCCTCCCAAGGAACAATTCCTTCCCAATATCTGATCCAGCCCTGCCCTCTGGCAGTGGGAAGCCATTCCCTGTGTCCTGTCCCTCCATCCCTTGTCCCCAGTCCCTCTCCAGCTCTCCTGGAGCCCCTTTAGCCTCTGGCAGGGCTCTGAGTTCTCCCTGGAGCCTTCTCCTCTCCAGGTGAGCACCCCCAGCTCTCCCAGCCTGGCTGCAGAGCAGAGGGGCTCCAGCCCCTCCACGGCCTCCTCTGCACTCATTCCAACAAATCCACATCTTTCTTGTGTTGGGGAGACAGAATATCCCGTTTTCCCTCTGCAAGGCTCTGGATTTCAGACTTCCAGGTGAATGTGGGAAAGATTTTCTCCTTTCACCCAGAAACGAGGAGGGCAGATGCCAGAAACATCTTTCCAACAAAACAAAATTTTCACAGACATTTCAGTGCTGGTCATCCTCCACTTGAAAAATGTTGGAAAACTCAGCTGTGGCATCAAAGTGTCTTTGTTATCACTGCAGCTTTTAGGGGGTGGGCCTGTGCTAGAAATCAGGAAGTTTGAGAAGTTTGGATACTCTTGGAACTTGTTCTGGCTGCCCTGGAGATCCTCACAGCCAAAGAGATCCTGCCCAAAAAACTTCGGGGATTGTTGAAACACACACAGAATAAATACCCTTGTCTGCTCAGTCTTGGCAATATCATAATTATCCCAAATAATTTTGGTTTCATCTTCATCAATCCTAGAAAACTGTTTGCTTTGGGCAGAGTCGTAACCCCTGGTGGGATTTGAAGAGCAGCAGGAAGGAAAAATCCACATCCATTGCAGGAATTTTCCCAGAGATTTTTTGAGCAGAGCATGCACAAGCCCAGGCTTTGTTTATTGAGTACAGCATTTTGTGTGTCTCATTATCTTGTGTTTTTTATGTCTGTAACCATGAATGCCCCGAATGTTCTGCCGTCCCTCATTCCCAGGTTTGCGTTTCCTCACCCGTGTCCATTTTATGTTTTCCTTTGTAGGTCCCACCAGGTGCCTTCCCTGTAGGTATTGGGTTTTATGTGTGCAAAACACCTCTTTTGGGTTTAATTGTGTGATTTCTTCCTTTATTTCCCCCTCTCCTCCCTCATTTCTCCCTGCCCTGGTGGTGTTTGTGGCTGGGACTGTCCCTTGGTTTGTGAAGCCTGCAAAGAGCCCTTTCAACACATTGGACCCAATTTAGGGCGTAAAGTAATTGTGATTGCCGAATGTTCATTAAATTATTGCAAGTCTTCAAAGACATCCTGAGTATTACAAAACTGCTTTTTTAAATTAAAAAGTACCTGAGGTTTGAACTCTGTGCTTGAAATGCTCCTTGCGGGTTGCATGTGAATTCTTTTGTGTGGATTGTGGTAATTTTCTACTTAAAATTCCATGTTCAACAATTTATCAGAGATCAGCCTTGTCTCCATGACCCAGTAATGTCATCAGAAATCACAATGCTGAAATCCATGCCCCAGAATAAAATAATTCTAAAAAATAAATTATTGGAAATTGTGTTGGCAAATGTAGCTGGAGTTGTTCTCTCTCAAATGAAATATTCAGTTAAGTCAAGCTGACTTTTCAGGCAGCATAAAATGGGATAATAATGTCCAGGGTCCCTGATAATAATGTCAAATATCCCTGGTAATAATGTCCAAGCATAACAATGCTTTTCCAGATGAAGGGAATAAATTGCTCTGCGGTTCTGACATGCCTGGGAGGTGGTAAAATAGGCATTGATTGCTGTAAAGGCAATTACCTTCCATATTAGGAGAACATTTCTAAGGTAAGTATTGCAAAGGAATAGGACACATTAATCCAGGAGGGTTTGGGATCTCCATCACTGCCTTTTGTCAGGAATAAATTAGGAAAAAAATGCTGTTTATTAGTGTTCAGAAGGACATGAAAGCAAGAACTGCAAAAGTAACTGCGGGTTTTGCAAATTAAATCCTTAACTGATTTTATAATGTATACAAAGTGAAAAATTATGGGCAATTACCTTCCCTAAGTTTTCCTGGAATGAAGAGGTTGCTGTTTGCATTGCTGGCTGTAAAATGAATTCTCATTTTCCTGGGAGCTGCATAGGCACTGAGGAACCACTGGTGTAGAACACTTGGCTAATTCTTTCCCGTGGCTTCCTGGAATGTTTTCTCATTCAAACAGTGAAATCTTTGCCTTCTGGGCTTTGTTTGGGCTCATTAAAAGCAGTTTTTCTTTGTCCTGGTGTTGTGCTGCTCTGTCCTGGTGCCACTTGGTGCAGGTCAGGGTTGGCTGGGGACCTGTCCTGTGCTTCCAATGGTTTTAATCCTCCAGGGATAGCACTAAATGGAGTGACCCTTCCAGAAGAGCTTTGGATTCAGAAAGTATTCACAGAAGTAATGCTCCTTTGGGGATTTTTTGCTGAATTCAGCTTTTCTCTTTTTATTCATCTGGTTCTCCCTGTGTCCTTCTCTGTAGTGGGTGGGACTTGTGGAATGACATTGGAAAGCAGCTGGTAAAATCCTGATTTTTCTGTCATTCCTGGTACCACTCCTCTGGTTCCTCGTCTGCACATTCCTGGGGGCAGTTTAATGCAGCTTTTATAGGACTTGTCTCCCACCATTTAGTGTTTTCCTGGAATTTGTGTTCCCCCACCTAACGGAAATAAACTCTGTAATTCATGACTGAGAGCAGCAGGAGGTCAGGCTGAATTAACCAGATTATGAACAAGGAGATGGAAAGCTGTTGGAGTACCTTGGGCAATGAAAAGAAATGTAGTTTGTTTGAAAATTTAACTCATGTACAGTCTGATCAGACTGTTTTTTTCAGGGTGTTTCAAAAACATCTTGGAAGAGGTGGAAATCAGGAGTGACCCAAGTCCTCAAGAAGCCATGAATGAATTCACAATGCGTTTTTTGCCTTTCTTTACCATGAAATGTTACTTTTTGGTTCATTTATGATGTTTTCCCCCCATCAACTGAAAGATTCCTAATTCTGCATCAATACATCTGGACTCTTTCTGAGACTTCAGGAGACCTCCTGAGTTGCCTCTGTTTCCTGGAATACTTCCCCGCATGCCATTCTCTTTGTTCAGTGAACCAACCCAACTTTTTCATTGCTTTGTTAATCAAGTTTGGCTTCGTTAGGGTTTTAATATGAAGATAAAAGCTTGAATTTTGTTTCTTATGTAAAGTTGTGTCTGGCTTAAAAATTACTGTTTAATGGGGGGGAAAAGCACATATTTCAAACCAATACAGGTATTTGTTTACAATTGGATTTTCCCACTCCAGTGATTTTTTAATATGCTTTTCATCAAGAAGATTAGATTTTTAGGCCAGCAGTGAGGTTTTTTTACCTTTTTTTTTTTTTTAGATTTTGTCGCAGCATTTGCGCTTATTTAGGTTTTCAACTAAAACAGGCCCTCGCAGCGAGTAATTGGAGACTTAATGTACCTCAGAATTTATAATAAAACGCTAATTTTATTTTTTTTTCCCTTGATGTTGTTGAAAGACCAAGGATCCGCAGCTCCATCTCTTCCTGAACGACTACACCACGTTTTTCACTGTGACCCAGAGTGGCATCACCCGCTACCTCACCCTGCTGCAGCCCGTGGACAGGGAGGTCCAGCAGCTCTACACCTTCTCCGTGAGTTGAATCCCCTCGGAAAAACTCTTCAGGCGCTGCTTGGAGCATGTGGTGGAAAGGATCCACTCCAGCATCCTTGGAAGGCTTAAAATGGCTCAGAAAGGAGGAGAGCAGTGAAGGATGAGCTGGTTGAGAGCAGTATTTCAAATTCCCCTGCCAGCACCTTCTTCATGGCTCCAGGATTGGCACCTGCTCCTCATCCCATGGCAGGATCTGAGCTCCCTTTTATTCCTGGCCTTGCTTTTCTCACTGCCTTTTCCCCCCTCATCCCTGGAACCAGGAACATGAGCCTTGTCTTGGGCTTTTTGCTTTGCTTCTGTCCCCTCAAAACAAACAAAAAAAGCTGACAGAAAATTGCCAGCAGTATTAAAAAAAAAAAAGAGGAAAAAAGCTTAAATGGATTTAATATTCTCTCAGGCTGTGAGTGAACCTCTTATCACCCCTACAGTGATTTGGAAATGGGCTGTGGGCAAACCCAGTCCTTCTGCAGGGGTTCCCAGTCTGTGCCTCCCTATTTTCTGTCCGTTTTCATTGGAAAAGGAGAGCTCAGATTTCCTCTATGGAAAAAGGAGAGTCCCCCAGCTCTGAAATTCCCACCTCAAAATGTCATCTGGGAGGTTGAACAGAACTCCTGGGTGTGGTGATAGCCAGGTGAGATTCCATGATCTCAACAGCTCCTCTCCCAGCCCCATCTCTGCGAAATTCCAAGTTATTCCCTCTTGCTTCTTCGCTGGAAAGGTTTGGATGGGTTTGCTTGGCTTTTGCCCTGAGTCTTGCACAGCCATGCTCAAGCCCTGCTGAATCTTCCTCTCATTGGAAATGCAGAGAGAAACAAAATTTCAATTCTTGGGTGGTTAGGCTGTATTTCCTCCTGTTGGAATTGCATTTCTCTTGGAATTGTGTGGAGAACACACCATTAAAATACATTCCTGTCCTGCTTTTTTTGTCCCTCTGAAGATGACAGCTTCTGATGGAGTGCAGGAGAGTGTCCCAGTGACTGTCAACATCCTGGTGCTTGATGCAAACGACAATTCCCCGACCTTCTCCAACATTTCCTACAATGTCAAGATCTACACGGACATGAGGCCTGGGGAAGGCGTTATAAAGGTAATTTCAGGGCTTTCATTACCTTTGTTGACTCACTTTTTGTTAGCAGTACGTGGCCTTGTTCCTCTAAATCAGAAATGCGCTGCAACCAGCTAGAAATAAAGTTTTTGTGTCTGCATCCACTTCATTAGTTAAATATCTATTCAAAATCGATAAATAATACTGAATGTCAGGCCTGGTTTTGCTGTAGTGCTGCAGCTCAGCTGCCTCCTCTGAGGTTCCACATAAAAATTTCGCTTGGAAAATCTCAAAAGAAAAAGGAAATTCTCCTTTATTAGTGGGACATTGAGATAAAACATTTTGAGAGAAGAGGTAAGCAGTGGAATGGGACATAAGCAGGAATGTTTTCCCATGCCAGAAAACCTGTTGGTTTTTGTAAGTTTGCTTGTAGAGAAAATGAGCACTGAAAAATAGATTTAACACAGGCCCAGAGAGAAGCAGTTTCAATTAAGTTTTGCCAGCACTGATTTATGCTTTAGTGCAGGACTGGAGGTGAATCCTGGTGACACTGAAATTAATGGAAAAAGGCTCTTTTTGCCTAATTCTTCCAAGATCTCAGCCCTGCTCTGAGTGCTGCCAGTCCAGATGGATGAGAAGACAAGATGCCATGGGTGGCATTCCAGAGTGGTTGAAGGCAGTGGGAATATTGGGAAAATAAAATTAATCAGCTGACTTAAGTATAAAATGCCATTTTCTGAACCATAGTCAGGAATTAATTTGAGTGCAGCAGTGATGAGGAGATGATTCTGTGCCCCTCCTGTCTCTCCTCTGCTGCACTTGCATCTTCAGCTCTTCCTTTTTGTTGTTTTGTCCCCTCATCAATTTGGGCCACAAGTGCTTAAAAACAATCAGGGACAGCCACAGAGGCATTGCCAGCAAGACTTGAAGGAAAGAGAAAAAACTGAAGCACAGTTAAATTCTTTAAAAGGCTGCTGGGTGAAAACACGACAGCAAACGCTGTTGTCCTGAAGGAGCCAGGGAGCATGAGGCAGAAAATGCTGCTAAATGAGATTTCTGCTGGGTAAAAAGAATGTTCTCGACTCAGAGTTGGCCTTGAGGATGCTCTGAGCTGCCTGAGGTCTGTTAATGATACCTGAGGTGGAGCAGAGCAGCTCCTGGGCTTGTCTGAAGCTGCTGGAGTGTTTCTGTGCTCAGAGGGAAGGAGCTGCTCTCCAGCTCTCAAACACATCCTGGTGGTGCAGCTGCAAACACATTCCAAGCCTGGAGGCTTTCAAAGAGGAGGAGGACACATTTCTCAGGAAAACTGAGCCAGGACAGTTTCTTTGGGAAAGGAATAATGTGGAAGTTGGGCCTTTTGCTCACCTCTGCTAAAAAATCTAAATTCCGAGAGTGAAGTTTTCCCAAATCCACCCTTCTGTCTGCACAGTCAGCACGTGGCTGCTTCCAGCTTTCCCGAGTTTATAATCTGGTCAGAGGGGGAAGGTAGAAAATTCTGGCTGGTTTGGGAGAGGAATTGTTTTGCAACTCATCCCACATTACCAGATGATCTGAGTGTCTCAATTACCTTGGCTAAAAAAATAAAAAGCCAAAGGTCAGGTCTTAGGATTTCAGTGGGCTGGTGATGATGCCAGAAATAAAGAGGGCCCAGCACAGGAGGGACCTGGAGCTGCTGGGGAGAGTCCAGAGGAGGCTCCAGGATGATCCCAGGGATGGAGCAGCTCTGCTGGGAGGAAAGGCTGGGAGAGCTGGGATTGTTCAGCCTGGACAGGAGAAAGTTTGGGGTGACCCAATTGTGGCCTTCCAGGGCCTGAAGGAGCTATAGGAGAGCTGGAGAGAGACTGGGGACAAGGGATGGAGGGACAGGACACAGGGAATGGCTTCCCAGTGCCAGAGGACAGGGCTGGATGGGATATTGGGAAGGAATTGTTCCCTGGCAGGGTGGGCAGGCCCTGGCACAGGGTGCCCAGAGCAGCTGTGGCTGCCCCTGGATCCCTGGAAGTGTCCAAGGCCAGGCTGGACTTTGGGGCTTGGAGCAGCCTGGGACAGTGGAAGGTGTCCCTGCCCATGGCAGGAGTGGCACTGGATGGGCTTTAATGTCCCTTCCAATCCAAACCTTTCCATGATTTTCTGATTTTGGGCAGTTGCACTATTTGGTAGGTTGCTCAATCTTTAGATTTTATATATATATATATACACACACACACACACTTCATATATATCAAGGCTTTTTAAAGACTTTCGGAATGGCCAAACTGATCTTTCTTTCCCAATTTTTTGAACCCTGACAGTCATTTCAAGGGGCACTCACCTTGTTTTCTGCATGAGGAGCAAAGTCTCCTTGTACCCCACCCTCCCTCCTGGGGTCAGGATCCTTTGGGATCCTCTGCTGCTGGGAGAGGCTGCTCAACTCTGACAGTTCCCAGAGGAAAACGAGTTCATAAAACCATTTTGTCTGATCAGAAAAAGCAGGTTAGAAAAAGAACATTGACCTGAGTGTCTGGACAGTCTCAAAACCATCTATAATAATGAGATTGATTTCCAGCCACTCGGCTCTTATTATCCTTAGGGTAATATTCTTACATTTCTTGTATTTTTTCAGTTGCAAAAAGTGCAATAAGTTCAGTTCAGAGTGCAGTGGCAGGAAAATGCACAAATAAAATTGGCAAACAACTCCAGCTTGTGCTTTCTTGCTGCCCCATTTTGTGGGACATTGTTTTGATTTTACTGGTGAAAAAAGCCCCAAAACATAGTAGCTTTGAAGCTACTTATGTTTGCTGTCTGGAATACTCTTAAAAAATAAAGGAAAATTAAAAATTCTTGGGTTCTGCTTGAAAATAACCACAAATAACAGGCGAATATATTCATTAGAAGCAGAATTCAATTTTTCCCCCCATTTTTTCCTTTCTGCCAGGATGATTAGACCAAGAAATTTTCCTTCTTTCCCTGTTGCCTTTCAGAGAACTGACAAAAACAGGTTTTATTTTTATTTCAGTTGTCTCAGTACTTGTGGAAGTTTTTCAGACCTTGGTTGAGGAGTTAAGTTTAAATGTTGGTGCATTTCATTCCTTTCAGCCTGAAAATTTCTCATTTTTCCTTCTCCTTTCATAGGTATTTTATTGTGCTCCCTGAGAGTTTCTCACTTGAGAAATTTGTCCTTTAAAACAGTTAAATGTGGTAAATAATAACAGTCACTAGAAAAATTATTAACAGTAAACCTAGTAAAGTACTTAATTCCATCTTTTTTATGTTATTATGTTTTTGCTGCCCAGCTTTCCATTTTTCCACTGCTGTGACTCAGATATTGAAATGAGTTACACGTTGATGGGTGGAGTTTGCAGCAGCGGTGCAACAAAATTCCATCTCGAGAATTTTAATCCACTGGTTTTCTTTAGACATCTCTCAATTTTATATTCAGGATGCAGAGAATCAGGAATATTGAGCAGGAAAATGAGAGAGCTGGGACGAGACAGAGGGTGGAAAAATGTATTGTTCACCTAAATCTTGGCCCATGAGGAGTTCTTTTGTATTTTGTCTTTACGTGAAAACTTGTGGGCACCATTAGGCCACCCTGAAGCTTTTCTTCCCCAGGCTGAACAATCCCAGTTTTGCTCTTCTGACATCCTACCTCAAATTATCTACATATCTTCATTTCTCCATAATTTCCTGGTGCAGTGGCACGATTCATGTTCAAGGGGTCTCTTCCAAGAACAATTTAATAACTCCCTGATTGAAAATGGGGTATAAAACACCCAGGGGGTCAGTGCTCTGTTCCTCGCTGAAACAATTTTCTGTGATAGCACCAGCACAAATTAATTTTTAAGGTCTTGCTCCATCTTAGCTTAAGTTTTTGATTTACAGCTCTTAAACCTGCATTGTGCCATGAAAAAGCAGGACAGCTTAGTGGAAATTTTGGGATCATGGATCCAACCCCTGGCCCTGCCCTGGATCCCAACAATCCCACCCTGTTGCATCCCTGGGAGTGTTGTCCAAACAGTCCTTGAGCAGCCTTGGGGCTGTGACCTGTTCAATGCCTGCCCACTCCTGAATGTTTCCCTAAAACAATCCTCATAAAAGCCATCTCCAAACCCCATTTCATCTTCTATTTACATGTTTATTTGCAACCTTTTGCCTTCTGCCCGTCAGGTAATTAATTGACTTCTCCAAAGCGAACCTGATTAGCAGAGAGAGGAAAAAAAACCCAAACCAGGCTGTGTTTGCACTGCTCAGTCAATGTCCCTGCAGACTCAGGGAAAAATAATGGATTGAGGTTTGATGAAACGTCTGAAGGAGATAATGAAAAAGTATTTTAACCTACTCAGAGATCATTGTGTGTGGTTGACTCAAGTTCAGGAATATCTCCAGAACAATCCTGGAATTTTTCCATCACACTGAATCCGGTGAAAGCTGCTGGGAATGTTGGTCATCACTTTTATCTGTCCGGGGCCAGGTGGCCACAAATGTTCCTGTGGGGAGGTTCCAAATCAAACATTGAAGGCCAGTTTCCTCCAGTAATGAAGTGAGTCTGAGCAGGGTTTATATCATAACTAAGCTTAAGGCCATCCTTCTAAACCTCCTTTGACTCCCAAGGAAACCATTCCTAAAGCTCCTTTTCCTCCCAAGAAAACCACTTCTTGCTGTGGCAGAATCCACACCTATTTTGCCAAACTTTCAGTACATTAAATGTTGATGCAATAGAGCTGATCCTGCTGGGTGAAAATTTCTTAGGAGAGTAAATGAAACCTTGTTTTGTTCTTCTCCCTTTACATTTTAGCCCCTGTTTCGTAAATCTTGTTAACTATGGAGCTCTATCAGGCTGGGACAGCTGGAGATGGGATTTCTGGAATCCTACGTTATGGCAGCAGTTAAACGTTAATTCTATTTAATCTCAGGTTTGAGTCTTGGTTTTGCCCCCAAAATGTTTTTCAAATCACTTATCTTTCCAAGCATTCCGTATTTTTAGGTTTAATTAACCTTAATCTCTGTGCTTGTGTAGTCAATTAATTTTCCTTTTTTATGTCGTCAGAGTAAAAACTGGCCTGGTTCCAAATCCTGTCATTAAATCCTCAGGACCCTGTATTTTGCATAAAGGCTTTATTTATCTTTTTGTGTGTGTGTGTTACTTTTGAAGTTCAGCAGACAAGGTTTTTACAGCTCTGTCATTTGGGCGGATAATTATTCTCTGCAAGGTTAATTAACACACCCAGGTATGTATAGAAGCTATAGAATGAGTGATTAAGTTGTAGTTGTCACAGGATGGCTTCTTCAGAATTCCAAAAGAAAATAGAGAATGAGGTAGATTAAAAAACCTATGCAAATATTAATTAAAAAAAAATTAAGAGAAGAATTACCTCAGTTCCATGATTTTTGGGGCATTTCAAGGATTTATCCTATGTTCACTATACAATGTGTCCCAAAATGCTATAGAGGATGGATTAAGAGTCATTTTTAAAGCTATTGTGGGCTTAATTCTTGGCTTGAAGAATATTTATGACTTCCTGAATGAAATTTTGTATTTCACTGAGCCTCTGTGCATAAAAGATCAAGATTATCTTAGGAAACAATTAGATCCCTGAGTTTTTTCCCTGGAAGTGTCCAAGGCCAGGTTGGATGGGCCTCTGAGCAGCCTGATACAGTGGAAGGTGTCCCTGCCCATGGAACTGGCTGAGCTTTAAGGTCCCTTCCAACCTAAACCATTCCAGGATTTGGGAATTCACATCCTCCCCTTGGTGCTTAATATTGTATGTAAATAGGATTAACTCAGTGCAGCTTGGGGGTTTATCCTTGTTTTACTGGCAAGGTTTGGTTCCTGCTCTTTCAAATTTTTAGCCGTCCTTGGGCAAAAGGTGTTTTGGTAGTCCCAGGTTGCGGTTTGGCAGTTTTGAGTGGTGATTTGGCAGATTTAGGTGTTTCTTTGGCAGTTTTGGGTGGCGGTTTGGCAGTTTTGGGTGGCGGTTTGGCAGATTTAGGTGTTTCTTTGGCAGTTTTGGGTGGCGGCTTGGCAGTTTTGGGTGGCGGCTTGGCAGTTTTGGGTGGCGGCTTGGCAGTTTTGGGTGGTGATTTGGCAGATTTAGGTGTTTCTTTGGCAGTTTTGGGTGGCGGCTTGGCAGTTTCAGGTGGTGTTTGACAGTTTTGGGAGGCGGTTTGGCAGTTTTGGGTGCTGGTTGGCAGTTTTGGGTGACGATTTGGCGGTTTTGGGTGCTGGTTTCACAGCCCTGGGTGGTGCAGTGGGAGGCTGTGAGCCGCTGAAGTTGGTGTGATGCTGCATTGTTGGGTAGATGATTTTCTCTCGCAGCACAGCAGGGCTGTCAGGGAGTTCCTGTCCCTGACTCAGGCTGTCACAAGGTGACAAGAGGGGCCCAGAGGCAGAGGCTGCTGTTCAGCTGGCCTTGCCTCAGGGAATGGCTGTTGATCCTGCCCTTGGCCTTGCAGTGGGTTCCAAGGTTTTCCATCACTGCTGACACCCAGTGCTCCCATCCTCTATCCCTGCTGCCCCAGGGCAGGAGTGTTTGTGTCAGCAAAGCCAAGGCAGAGACCTTTGAAGAAGCTGTGTCTCTTCTTTTTCTTCCTCACGTCAGGATCCCTGCAGGGATTCCTCCTGAGGCTGGGATTACTTTGGACATGCCAGGAAAGCTCTGCTGTCACCCCTGCTGGTGCCCTTTCCCATTCCAGCCTCCCACTGCTCACCTGGAGCTGGGAGCAGCAGAGGACCCCATGGTGCCATCATTCCCTGTAACTTCCACTGCCAGCTGTTGGCAGCTGGATGCTGTGGCCTCCTGCTTGTTCCAGTGCTGCTCAGAGCAGTTTATGTCATCCCTTGTGCTGTTTGACGGAATGCTGTCCTAAAGAGTGAAAAGTCAGTTGAGGAGCCCGTGTATCAGCAAAACAACGCCTAAAGGAGGAAGAGACAACAAGGCCAGGTTGGACAGGGCTTGGAGCAACCTGGGATAGTGGAAGATGTCCCTGCCCATAGCAGGGGGTGGAATGGGATGAGCTTTATGGTCCCTTCCAACCAAAACCACTCTGGGATTTTCTTCCATGATTCACTAAAAGCAAATGTATTCCCCAGGCTCTAATTCCTGTCTGAGTGTGTGTTTGATTGAGCGTGGCTCACTACAGAAATGGGATAAACCTGCTGCCTTTGCCAGAGGGAAGAGAAGAACCCTCTCATTTCATTACGTTCACCATGAGAATTTGGCTCTAATACCAGGATTTAGATTTTTCTCAGGGGATTTAAAGACAACGTGGCACTTGGGAACATGGGTTATTGGTGGCTTTGGCAGTGCTGCGTTAACAGTTGGACTTGACCATCTTAGAGGGCTTTTCCAGCCTGAATGATTCCATGATTCCCAGAGCGTATCCATATGGGAAGAGCTACCATTGCCCTTCCACCTGGCTGCCATAGCCATAGGTGCATAGTAACACAAACATTGCTCTCCAGCTCTGCACGAGGAGGGCTTGGAATGCCAGGCCTGGATGTGAGACTTCCTGGCACTACCAGGAAAAAGTGAAGAGAGGGATGGGAAATAAATAAATACTCATTACTCTTGCTGCACAAAAAATGTCCTCTTCTCCCTTCTGCTTTTATAGAAAGTTTTATCTATTCCAGCCCAGGGAAAATAAACTCTGTCTAAATTAGGTTTCTTAATTTGTATCTTAAAATAAGCGTCTTGAAGTATTTAGCCAGCAGTTTTTTCCCAGCTTCATGTTGTTTTTACACCTATTACTCTTCATTTCAGCTGTATCTTTGTTGTGAGGTGCTTCGAAATTCCCACGTGTGTTCCAGATGTCCGAATTCCCCTCTTCTCCTCCCGAATCCCTTTCCCAGAGCCTGTGGAAGTGGCCCTGTGCTGACCCTGTGTCGCCCTGAATTTTCTGCATTCTGTCTTTGTGCTGTAGATTCCCACACAGCTTCATACAAACAATGTGTATTTTTATAATGTTTACATATTTCTCCTCTGAGAGAAGAGATGATGGATGGTGATGTCCACCATCCAGGTTAGAGAGGTGGCGACCTGTGTGGCCAATCTCTGGACCTTTGTACAAATGTATATAGATGGAGTCAGATTTTTGAATTAAAGAGTTTGTTCCCTTGAACTGCTGCTGGTGGCCTCATCTTTCTGTCCCTGAAGTCGGGACACTCCCAGCCTCAGCAATCACAACCCTGTGGTTTTGCCTTGCAGCTGACGGCCGTGGATGCGGACGAGGGAGCCAATGGCCAGATAGTGTACGAAATCCTGGCTGGGGCTCAGGGGGACTTCACCATCAACGAGCACACGGGCATGATCACCATCGCTCCGGGAGTGGTGCTGGCCGTGGGCCGCTCCTACGCCCTCACCGTCAGAGCCTCTGACAGTGCCCCCCCTGCACAGAGAAGGTAATTAGTGCATTTTTTTTAATGCATTGATGCATTAAATTAATGGTAATTAATGCATTAATATGAATGTCAGATGCATTACTCCAGCAGCTCAGCGGTTGCCACAGCCCATGTCTGTAATCCACACTGGGATACCATTCCATGCCTCTGTTCTGGGAAAGAGACACAGTGGAACTCATGCCCTTTGTGGTCCCTGATGATATTTCCCTTAGTTCCCTTCCCTTGAGTTTTTGTGATTTCATTTTCTTGCCATGCTCTGTCATTTAAAGGTTCCTGTTGCATTGAGGGTAGCTGTGACACGTCTTTTAGGTTCCCTGATATTCAGGGCAAATGGGGCAGTGAAGAAGGAGCGGGTGCAAGGGTGTGTCCGAAAAAGAAAACTCACTTTAATAGGAAAATGAAATAGTGACAGTGCCCAGAAACCACATGCTGCAGGATGAAACACCAAAGACCAGAAATGAGGGGGGAGTGGCAATGTACAGGCTTGGGGGTAGAGGGTTCTAGAAACACAACCAAATATAGAACAGGGGTAATCAACAGGGGAGCAGAACTTGGGTTCATTAACATAATAATAGCAAAGTCATCTGGGAGGAGATCTCTGTCCTACCTTAAGTTAAACAAATGCCTCCCAGGGCCTGAAGCTGAGGTCTGGCTTGCCAGGGGTGAGGTGGGGTTGGCCCTGTGCCTCTGCCAAGCTGATGCCCACAAGTTGTGATGTCACTGTGCTGGTCTATTCATTCATTGAGGTGAAGGGATGCAAAGAAGAAAGGAAGCGAGAAGGGAGATGCTTTTTGTTCAGAAAGTGTAAAAAGGATCCCAAAGAATGGGGTTGATGTGCTGGAGACCCTCTTCAGGTGTAGGGTGTGCAGTGTCCCCATTAAGACCGAAATTCCTAAAGGCAGAATTATCTCTGTTGTACTCCAGCTGAAAAAGAAGAGCAGACTGCAGATTTAGGATTTGGGAGGGGAGCATCATCATCTTTAAGATCCCTTTTAACCCAAACCATTCTATGATCTATATGTTCAAAAACCAGCAAAGGTGGTATCAAGCCCTGCTTATCTGTTTCTGTGGAGTGTGTGTTCTAAACATCGCAGTTGTGCCAAAATGTCATTTCATGAAGGTGTGGAGGGAGCAAAAAAAGGTCTCTCGTGTTCTCGGCCTGGTATTGGTAATGTGACAACCTCCTTGACCAAACAGCATGACAGGGAGGAACAGGAGGTTCCAGCATTTAGACCTCCCACAACTGTAAAGTGAAAACCTCTTCTTCAAATGGGAAATGTAAGAAGGGAAGAAAATACAAGAGTAGGACTTCAGAAACTGGGTTTCCCTCAAGACCTGCTGCTTCTATCATGTCTCCAAGAATGCAGTTCTTGCTCATGCTGTTGTGAACATATTTTATAATTGCTGTCCATTCAACTTGCTAAGTTGTTCATAAAATTAACATCTGGTAGCTGTCCCCTGGTTGAGTTTCATTCTCTTTTTCCTCCTGCTTGCTTTTTTGATAAACCCTCTCGAGCCGGTAGTAGGCTGCTGGTAGTGCTGAGGAGGAAATTGAGGACAATTATCCATTTATTTTGTGTAGTACTTCAGAGTGAAGGCAAAAAAATCAGTAATTCCCCTTCAGAGAGTCTGAGATCCCCATGGTGTGGCCCCACACTACAGCTCTGATTGCCATCAGCTCCTTTTGTGCTGGAAAAATCTTTGTGTTGCCTAAACATATGTAGTTCTGAGGGTGGATGTTGGGAGCCTGTGCTTCCTCCTCTGAAAATGTCTTCAAGGCAGGTAAGAAGTGGAAAGCTCTGGCAGAATAACCAAAATCACCTGGAAAATGTCTGGATTTCAGTCTCCCCCTTGCTTTTGCACAAAGCAGAACCCAGCCACTGAACCTGGCTCAGGAACTGGAGCTCTGCAGCCTTTGTGAACACAAATTTAAATTGGAATTCAGGATTCTGTGCAGGTTTGTGGGGTTTTTTTTTTTGCATGAAATGAGATTTAAAAATGTTGGCGGGTGGCTGTGCCCCAGATGAGATTTGGGGGTTGAGTATTATTAGTTATAATTATTTATGTAAGTTATTGAGATACCATGGAATCGTTAAGTTTGGAAAAGACCTCCAAGAACATCAAGTTCAACCTTGTCAACCAGAGCAAGAGCCACATCCACTTGTTTCTTGAAACATTCCAGGGCTGGAGGTTTCACCCCTTCCCTGCACAGCCCACTCCTATATTGAAGCACAACAATTTCTATTTTTGGGAAGAAGAATGACAACATTTGTAAAATCAAACCATTTCAGGTCAGACTTTAAGCTTTTCACAATCCCTCAGATTCCTGGACCTGGGATTCATATCACTTGGTGATACAGGCTTCTGCAGGATCAAGTCAATCCATTCACTATAGATTTTATAATTGCCCAGACCAGCTGTGGCTGCCCCTGGATCCCTGGAAATGTCCAAGGCCAGGCTGGACTTTGGGGCTTGGAGCAGCCTGGGACAGTGGAAGTGTCCCTGCCCATGGCAGGGATGGGGATTAGATGATCTTTAATGTCTCTTCCAACCCAAACCTTTCCATGATTCCATATGGGCATAATCTGAGCAGAGATGGAGGTGCAGGTGACTTTCTATCAGCTGGTAGGGCACAAAAGCTATTTTTCCATCCTGGAATGATTTTGGGAATTGTCCACAGCTCCCAAATGCTGTGCTGGTCTCTGTGTATTCACCTGCAGACTCCAGCTGCAGTGTTGGCTCAGCCCCACCTCCTTCCCCTTCCCATGCCAAAGGAGAATTTGCCACCTCCTTAACTGGGCTGTAACCCTCACAAAATACACGGGGGAAAATGCAAGGTGTTAATAAAAAAACAATTGGAATTACAAAAAAAGCCATTTGTTATTAGAGTACTTTTAGTTTGCAGACTATTAGTGCTTCGCTTCTGTGATTTTGCCTTAAATATTTGAAGAAAATCTGCTTACTATTCCTAAAATCCCAGAATGGTTTGGGCTGGGAGGGACCTTAAAGCCCATCCAGTCCCAGGTCAGGGACACCTTCCACTGTCCCAGGCTGCTCCAAGCTACATCCAGCCTGGCCTTGGACACTTCCAGGGATCCAGGGGCAGCCACAGCTGCTCTGGGCACCCTGTGCCAGGGCCTGCCCACCCTGCCAGGGAACAATTCCTGCCCAATATCCCATCCAGCCCTGACCTCTGGCACTGGGAATCCTGTCACTGTGTGTGTGGATGTGCCCTGAGGGGCAAAGTCCCTTCTCTGAGAGTGTGATTTGTCCTTCTGCACAGCAATTTCTTATCCTGGAGCATGGCCAGGGGTGTGTGACAGTCCCCATGATGTTGCTCCCAGCCCTGGTGTTGCTGTAATGCCCTAGACCTGCAAAACCTGCTGGGAAAGGGCAATGGGAAACATCGACAGCGCAGTGGTGACTGCTCAGCCAGAGTTTTGGGCAGCTAATTAAAAATATTGATCATGAAAATGTGTTGTTTTCATATTAAATGAGCTCTCTCAGTTAATACAGCAGCTGTTTTAACAATAAGTGTCTGGTAATTTTGGATAGGACCCTCTAAAAAAGCTCTGGAGCTTGCTAGCCCTGCAAGAAGCAGCTCTTTGGGTTCATGATTTTCTTCTCTCTCCCTTGTCCTGCTCCACCTCCAAAAAACTGGGACAAATCCCTTTGTTGTTTTTTTTTTTTTCCTGCAGCCCTTAAACCTGCGATTTATTAACTTTGTCCAAGGATTCATGAGGGGAAAAGCTACACCTGCAGCACAGGGGTGGGGATGTTGTGCTGACATCCAGGAGGGAAATCAGGTGGGATAATGGAGCAGAGAGGCAACAGGAAGACCCCTTTAAGTCAGATTTTTATGTCCCATCTTCAGAGGGACTCCTGGCTCCCTTTCTCAAGTTGAGGCTGTTGGATATCAAGCAGGTTTACAGGATGGTTTGTGCGGTGTCTTCAGTGCCAGTGTCCCAAAGAACCTCCAGTATTCCAGCTGGAATGCTGTTTGCAGTCTGTTTGAGACAGGGATTCAGTGCAGCCGAAGGGTTTGCCAGGGATTTGCAGCCTCCTGCATTGCCACTGCTCAGAAATGGGATTTATTGCTCTGAAATGGGGATTACTGACCCACAGCATCCAGCAGCCTCACCGAGCTGTGAGCATCTCTTCTCCCAGCATTATCCTCTCTGCCAGCATTCCCTGCTCCCTCTTTTCCGAGGAAAGGAAGCAAACTGACTGCCAGCAGGGATGCTCCAGGGGTGGCTGCTGTGTGTGGCAGGAGCAGTTCCCAGCTTGGAATTTGTGCTGCTCCAGCAGAGGACACAGCAGGAGCTGCTTGTTTGTGGAGTGTGCACTGATATCTCACTGCTCTGTTTTTGAAAGAACACCACTTTGGGCTGCTTTGGGGGAAATTGTTGAGCTTTTCTTCCTGCTCATGTGGCAGTCTGCTTTCCTTTTGATCCAGAAGGAAAAACATGTCCTGAAGCTTTTAGAGGAGTAGAGGGAGGTTGTTAGAGCTCGAGAACACGCAGTGTATAAAGCAGCCACTGTGGGTTGTCTTGTGGATTGGATTTATTGTTTCTAACTGGTGTGGACTGGTTTTGACTGGTATTTCTCCCCTTGCACTGCAGGAGCTCCATCACCACTGTTTACATCGAGGTGCTGCCTCCCAACAACCAGAGCCCCCCACGCTTCCCACAGCTGATGTACAGCCTGGAGGTCAGCGAGGCCATGAGGATCGGCGCCGTCCTGCTGAACCTGCAGGTACTGAGGCTTCCCTGCCACTCCCCCAGGGTGCTGAGGTGTTGGGGAAGATGAATCAGGGAAACCTGATAAATATGATTGCTTAGCAAAAGATTCTGAAAATATGAAACCTATAATCGAAATAGAAATGAAAGCTTGCTTTGAGTTGTAGGATACTGAGCCTTGGTTACTATATAAGCTGAAAACAATAGCCTAGCCATCTGAAGGAGAATCCTTTTTGATTGAACAATGCCCTTCTGCTGGCTAAGGGATCCAAAGGTCAATGTGGCAAAAGAGAATAGTCTAAAGAGTAGTTTTTAGAGTTTAAAATATAACGCAGTATGGTAATGTAGTAGTTCTCATAGGCTGCATGTAGATTCTATAGGATTCTGTGTCTTGTACTGGTTGGTTAGTGAAAGTTAGAAGCAGATATAATGTATTGTAACAAGGTCTTGCTCTCTCTAGCTCTCTCTGGTTCTTTCTCTGGCTCTGACCCCTGCGCTCTGACCCCTGTGCTCTGACCCCTGCCATCTCTCTCATTCCTCTTGCCCTCGTTCCCTCCTGCCCTTCCTCTCTTCCCCCTCTTCTTTTCTCTCTCCCACTTGGGCACACTTACAGCTGTGGCTGCAGCTCAAGCAGAGCTCTTGCACCCACGACCTGCACAATAAGCTGCATGTTTCCAGAGCTGCCCTGGACTCCAGAGATCTCTGCCGTCGATGTCCCGTCTGCCTCATATTAGGTCCTACACTGAGGCCTTCCCCACCTTCCTGCCCTCTGTGTCCATGCCATGCACAAGCCAACCCTTGCACCCAGGGGGAAAAGGGGCAGTTCAAAGGGATTGGAAATGATTTCATTTAGATTGACAGCCACATTTACACGCACTGTAGAGAAAGAGGGCTCACCTGGCTATTTCTGTTATTCTGTTTTGATTTAAGTATTGTAAAAGACGCTATAGGCTGCAAATGGCACTGCCCAGAGCAGCTGTGGCTGCCCACGGATCCCTGGAAGTGCCCAAGGCCAGGCTGGACAGGGTGTGGAGCAGCCTGGGACACTGAGAGTTGTCCGTGCCCATGGCAGGGGTGGAATGAGTTGATCTTCAAAGTCCCTTCCAATCCAAACCATTTGGGGATTCTGTGATAATTATATTAGAAAAAAATTCTATGAGTGGCTGGAAACTTGAAAGGCCTGTGATTTCTTGTGCTAAAATCTCTCTATATATTTGCCAGCAGATCAGAGGAGCTTCAGCACCTCATTCATGGGGAATTTCAGCAAGATTTTTGGCTATTTGCCTTCCCTAGCCTGTCATTTTTTGAAAAATGCCTGAAGATATTTTTACCCCTTGGTGTGTGTAACAAGAGGCTGAGAGGGAGCAGAGATCCCAGTGCTGCCAGGCCCAGGATTAGTAAGACCTGGTGCACTGGAATCAGCTTCTGGCCAGGTCCAGGAGCAGGAACATCCCTCACCCTCATGCACCGGGACCAGACATCCCCTTGTTGTGGTATTGCTTAAAAAATCAGTTCTCTCCTCACTTATTTACTGTTCCTTATTTACTGCATTATGTTCTGCCCAAAAACCAGCTGTGCAAAACAGGGAGATAAATGGCAACTCTTTACTGAAGTGTTTTTTGGTTTGTGGTGTGTTTTGTTTTTTTTT